>CM032895.1:23888062-24090562 GCA_019176425.1 Megalops atlanticus
GCATTCACTTTTGGAAGCCTCATGAGTTAAAAGATTTAAGCAAGAATTCTAATGCAATGGAACCTGAAGTACTGTTTTGATACATCTCTGCTACAATTTATAACAGTCCTCAGGGAAAGAATTATACAATCTTGGGATCTGAATGAGTGCCATTTAAAAAAAAAATCAGAACAATTTGTTTGAAATCAGAACTTGGATCTTGTTTTGTGCGCACAGTAGTAAATGCGCTTTTTCAGAGTTTCAAGAGAAAGAGGCTGTTTTTCATCCTCTCCCACTCTTGGAAGGATTCCACCCTGTCAAGACCTATTTCAAGATCTATTCATGCCACACACATTCCAGGAAACAATTGTATCATGACGATGTTGTCAGTACGATGAACGAATAAACGGGATGCTCAAACACAGGAATAAGACATCAAAATGGTGAAGCCCCCCCCACCAGGAGCACCAGGAGGCAGTGCCTGGTGATTCGGCCGCGGAGCTGGGCCGTGGTCTACAACGGCGCCGGTGGTCAATACTCACCAGTTTCCTCTGGTTGCTGAGGCAGAAAGTGCAGATCTGCTTGGGCTGAGAGTTCTCGGAGTCGCGGCCGGGCGAGCTGTGGTGGTAGAAGGACGAGGTGGTGTGGCAGGGCTGGCCATCGCCGCAGGCTTCCCCCACCAGCAGCACATTGCCCAGGTGCGAGATGTAGCTAGAGGCCAGGCGCAGCGTCTCGATCTTGGACAGCTTTCTGTCGGCCGGCTCGGTGGGGATGAGCGTCCGCAGGGCGGTGAAGGCCGTGTTGACGCTGTTGGTGCGGTCCCGCTCGCGGGCGTTGGCCGCGTTGCGCTGCCGGCCCTCGCCGGCCGAGGGCATGGGCGCTACCAGTCGGCTGCCGGGCTTGCGCTTGCGGCCCACCTTGACGTCGTAGCCCGCGCCATCCAGGCGGAAGGACTTCTCGTCCGAGCCTGAGCTCTCGCTGCCATTCTCGTCATCCTCCGAGAGCATGCTGATCTCGGAGTAGAGGAACCTGCTGGGGGCCGCACGCACCATTGCAAAAGACATCTTCGCGCTCTCTTTCTTTCTCTCTCTCTCTCTCTCCCTCTCTCTCAGTTCTCTTCAGACGGCTTGACTCTGCGGCAGCTCACATATACATATCAGCCAGTGCAGGCAGTCGTCAGAAAAAAAAAACACACACACCAACTCCCGTGCCTTTAGCTAATCCTCGGACCTGAGAGTGCGCTGATTACTCATGGCTGTTGCGTAAAAGTTCCTGTGTGGTTACTGCACTCTTCGCCTTCTGTGAAACGGCTCCCGGTGGCGGCTGGCTCTCGCTTCAGGAAGCCTGCGTCTCAGCTCTCCTCCCTGCGCTGCTCGCCTCCCCCGCTACACAGATACACGTGTGATTTCTGTCTGAGTGTTTCAGTATGGTGTAGACTTTATAGCCAGTGGGAGTGTCTGGCGCGTCCCCCAACCCCCCACCGCTCCTCGCTGCATATGCAAATCCCAGGGCCGGCCGTCCGAGCCGGAGTGGATCCGCTCAGCTCCTGTCCACAAGGTTTTAACCCCCTCAGCACTGGAGCTGCCCAGGGAAGGGCTGGAACCTAGGCAACCCAGCATGGAAAATAAGCAGTGGGGTCGTTTGGGGACTTCTCTGTGTTCCATTCTCAAAACCACTCACAAGGCTCTCCCCTTCTCAATGTTGTGGAGGGCCAGCATATCATTATGTCAGTAGAGGACACACACACACACACACACACACACACACACACACACACACACACACACACACACACACACTCTAACTGGTGACATACTCACATGCATACACATACACATACACATTAACCACTGACGTATACACACAGACACATACACACTAACTGCAAACATATACACATGCATACACATACACACAGACACATAAACACTTACTATTGTCACACATGCATCACACACACTTTCTAATGACACGCATATGTGCACACACAATAACACACACCGAAATAGACACAATCCCATACACACACACATTCAACTCAGAGTTCCTTAAAATCCATGACGTTTTTAAGCAACAGCTTCAAATTTTGAACTTCTCTTTGATTGTTTAAGTGTCAAATCAACACATCCTCTCAGAACAGTCAGTGCAGAAAGAAACATGCCTGAAAAATGATTTTACTCATTATTTATCTTTTACTTTACCAGGAATAGCTCCACTGCAAAATAACACAGATGACTATATCAGACAATTACAAATAAGTTACATATAATTACAAGTCCATGTAAGTTCCAAAGAGTAAAATACAATACAGAAGTATGGAGTGTATATTTGGAGAGAATGAGTGATATTGTCAGGTTTTTCTCTGCCTTTAATGACTTGAAGATAAAATGTTCATCCTTTATTAAGTGAGATTGGCTTTGTGGGCTTGGGTAACTGACAGCCGGGCAGATGTTCTTCCGACAGCTTGAGAGACTTCAGTATTGAGGGTAATATGAGTCGCCTCTGTTTTGTATTGAGCCATTAACCCCGACTGGATTAGTTTAGTCATGCTGGTGAAGGCAAAATTAAACAAAATAACGCAAACTCTCCTCCCCGCTGAGTCCATAAGTCAGTCAGCACCTGTTCGTCCCTGAATCATCATTAGTCAGGGGAAGACAACCTTTTCGTAATGTTGACCATTATAATGCACTTGGTGTTGCATGGGATTATGCGTGATGAGGTAAATTTGAAACCAGAAGCGTGTGGGGCACTGCTGTTGCTCTTCCAAAAAGCACATTTTCTGAATTGCTTTAGAAGGGTTTTAACTGCATGAAAGCATCATTTTAAAATAATGTACAGGAGTCCTCCAGTGTGTGTATGTGTTCAGCAGACAGATCGTGGTAGGATGGCCTTGGCATAAAGTTGCACAGGCATCAGTTGTACATTGGTATTAAGTTCCCATTCGCATGGCTGATGGTCACTCAGATGGTGATTAAAAAAAAAAAAACTGTTTCTTTGGTCTCATGGAAAATATGAAATGCTCTTTTTTTCCAGAACCTTATTATACAAATATTTGACATATAAGGTCAATGCTCGTCTGTCAATTTAATGATGTGGTTGGGTGCAGCTTGGCTCTTGCTGGGTCTTTGCAAATGACAACTTGCACTTCAATTAAATCGTGATAATCTTGTTTAAAGAGCTGGAGTCCAAATCCGTAATGGAGATTCTGTAAGTCCTCAGAGGAGTCGGCTCTCTGTTCCATTCCTTCTCCAGCGGGTGTTTGATATTGATGATGAGAGTGATTGAATGAAATTGGCCTTTCAGCCAGCAGGGCATCTCATTACCCAGAATGCACCAGTGTTGATTCCTTCCAGCCTCCGGCAGCCGTGCCCAGGGCTGCCCCTGCTGGCAGTTAGCCTTTGACGGAGGGGGCAGGAGAGGCTGAACCCAGCATATCGCACTGTAACAGGTGAACAGGAGAGGTTCATCGGAAGGTGAACAGACAGGACCTGGCGTGGCGTCTCGTCCCCCCCCCAAATATGAAAAGGCTGAAGGTGGTGGTTTCTAAATGACCTGCCAACTGTGTGCTCTGCCATACCCTTTCTGCTGGCAGTTGGAGTAGATTTATCTTAATGCACCGCTTGTCACACAACACCTTTGTCAAATGTAGCTAACTGCTCTCTCTTACATTTTCCTCCAGTGCCCCCTCCAGAAAGGGAAATGACTCATGAATGTGTAGCGTAAAGACAGTTTGATGATAACGCATTATGGTTGTGTTAATCAGTCATTGGTATTTGGCAGGCCACAAAGGTTTTTCTGTAGTTGAAAAAGTAGCCCAAGATTATAGCATTTTTCAGTTTTTGTCTAAAGAATACACAATACAATGGTTTACATTCAAACCAGATTAATTTCAGACCAGGCTGAAGTACAGTTAATTTTTTGGGTTGAAGAACAGCCTTTAATTTAAAAATGTTTATGAAAAGGCTTGGAGAATTTGTTTTGTATAGGGTATTAAGTTATTAGTTGAGTCTTAAATACAATAGAAATTAAATGTTTTCCTTGTGTAGAAACATGTCCGATTATCTTGTTCCAAATAAAGAATATTCCTTTCTTTCCCCCCTTAAATAACTGGAAGGAAATCTAAAGTTGTCTGGCTTTTCATTTCCCTGTGAAACCAATTTTAAGACAGAATTGCTTTAACAGTTGCTGTCGATATAGCGCTCTCTGAAGACTTAAAGTATCAATTTGCCGCCATGCAGAAATATCAACCGTCTGTAATTCCAAATACCTATAGTTTCAGTATATGAAGGTCTCATTATTTTTAATTTGTCCTTTTTGGCTTTTATGACCTTTTTTCAACCCTAATGTCTGTTGCAGCGCATCCTGAGGCATTATATGAGTATTATCAAAGCAACAAGTGTAAGGACAACCTTAAACACAATGCCCTGTATTATACACATTTAGATCAATGCTACATGTGCTAAGTTTTCCTCCAATTTACAACGAATTGCATGTAATGAAAATACTTTAACTTCTAAGTAAACTGCGTAGAAGAGAATGGTAATTATCTGACCTTTAAATTCAAAGAAATAGAATTAATTGTGTTGTCTTCAAGAACGAATGTGAGAATAAAGCCACTCTCAGTATTGGAGTGCAGTAGGTGGATAACGTGCCTCGAAAATAATATGACTTTTTAACAAGAATAAATTGATGTTAAACATTATTCACACCTGTGTGGCAGAAGTGTGAACTCTCAGACAAAGTTACCAGTGCTTGAGGGAACAGGAAGTTCTGTGAGCAGAGATACCCAAGGCGGTATAACCAAGGCGGTGGGTACTTGAATGAATGTGTGCCGTGACTGTAATACAGTCATGATAAAAGATAAAAGGTCTCATACAAAGGTGTTCACCGCATCCTCTTAAAGAAGCATATAAGTTATTCTTCTCATTTTTAAGACTTTTGAAAAAAGCCTTGCAATCATATCAAACTTCTCTGATACAGTCCATAAGAAATACATTTTACATTTGAGCATGTAATTGTATCTTTTGATGAGTGTAGGTATTTCTTAGGATATGAACGCTGACCCTAAGTGCTTTTTTTGGTGGCAGTCAATTTATAAAAGGAAGAAGGGGCTTATAAAATGCCAACTTTGATTCAGCACATTTAAAAGAGCTCCAGCCGGCTCTGTCTTCACATGTTCCATTTTGTTACCTCATAAACGCTGACATCCGACGTAACAAATGACAATGCCCATTATCTCACTGTCGTCCAAGGGCACCCCCCCCCTTCCCCAAAAAGCGTCAGTGCAGTCTAGCATCTGATAGTAATTATTCCCCTTCAACTTCCTCCTCGACAGTCTGACATTTAATCCCTACGCCCATCTGTAAAAGTCTCCCAGTGAATTTTGCACCCCCCTGCCCCCCCTCCCGAAGTCGATGTGCTCTGGCGTGGGCGTGCAGCGGGTCAGAGACCTGTCAAAACTCGGAAATAATCCCCGACGCTGGACCGCAGCCGGGGCCGTAGTGGTGTCTGTTGCCCAGCCCGATGCACGGTGAAATGGGGCAGGGGGCGGGGGGGCTGCAGGGGGGACTGCAAAGGGGGGTCATGAGGGGGTGGGGGTGTCTGCAAGGCCCAGGGGGACGAACCTGTATTGCTTTCTCCCCACCGTGCTCCTCGGCTCCTAATCCAACACAGACACAACAGCTGCAGTTATTAAAGGGAGCAGAGAGGGAGTACAGAAGAGGTGAAAAAATACAAAAACTATTAGGGTCAAGAGGAACCGATGCCTTCAATTAATTTATTTAGGGAGCTAAGGAGGACGGGGGAGGGGAACACAAAGGGAAAAACGCAATTAGATCGGCCTTTTGTTCTGCGCCGAAATTGCTCTTACTCTGAGTTTTCCATCATTAAAGCGTCCGTACCCGCTCTTTTATTGCGTGTTTTCTCAAGGGTGCATTTACAGTACATTAAGCATATAAACAGGCTCGCAATACCAAAAAGCACCAAAGCGATACTCCTTTTGAGTTCATTCTTTCCTCTGAAAAAAAAGAAAGAAAGAAAGAAAGAAAGGAAAGAAAAAACGCAATAAGAGAGACGGAATTCAGGGAACCGCAACCGGGCCCGCTTTCTCTGGGACACGTGTGCCCGGTCGTTCCCTCTGTCATTGCCTTGTGACGCTGACCATTAAATTTTATCGTAGGGGTTAAGGTCAGCATCAGGGCCCGCAGCTACTTTCACTGTGTAATTTTGAATATTAAATGCAATATTTATGTTCCTTTTCCATAATACGCTGGAAATGCGGCATGAAATGTCTGAGCGGAGCCAAGGGATGCTATTAACGGAGAGAGAAGGGCGATCTGCTCCTCAGAAGCTCTGGACTGCAACGATGTCTGTCCCGCCTCTCTCCAAATGGGGAAAGAGATTTATTGACCAGCTAGTGGATGTGTTTGGACTGCTGCTTCTGTGGCACTCAGCTTTTGTCTGTATTGGAATTGGAATTGGAATTGGAACAGATATTAGACTTAGAATAGAAGTTTGGACTTCCGAGTTTAATTAAGGTGAAATTATCATTTTAGGGCTTGATGGGATAATGATGCCTTGAGTGTGCAAGTTTATTCTGCAATTGAACATTTAAATGGCTTCAAAGGCTACAGCAGTGTGCTGGAATAGAATTGCAGAATCTCAGTTTGGATAAAAAATTAGCCTAATATTGTCCGGTACCCACAAGACTACCATATTAGGTTTTATTTGAAATAGAAGCGCAGTGATGTAATGAAAGTGAAAAAGCCTCGGCGCTGGAATGCGCTATACATCTCCATTTTGTGTTAGTCAAGCGACGCTTTTGGGTTTTGGACATCACCCCGCAGCTATTTTCCCCGATTTTCCTCCAGCTGAGGCGCGGTCCCGTGCCAGGCCGTCTCTCCTTGTTAGCAGGCGGCTGCAGCGGCCGTCTCGGAGCAGGCCCCCGCGCGCGAGGGGCTCCGCCGCTCCCCCGCTCCCCCAAACCCGCAGCGCGTGGCCTGGCACGCTCGCATTCCAGTCGCAGCCGCGTCACCGGGCACGGCTCGCCGCGGAAAGTGGGAACGGGGGCGGGGGGAGAGGGGGGCGGGTACGGGGGTAGGGAGAGCGGGATTCGGGTCAGGAATTTTCCGCCGGAGATTGCCGCGGATCACCGACGGCGGTGCGTGGAGGGTATGCTGCCTGCACACAGGTGGGGTACAGCGGGCTGTGGATTTATTGACCTAGATTCTGATTGGGCAGCCTTTGTACACCAACAGGGTTCGCCCAGGTTAAGGTATCAGCTAGGTTGTGACATAACAATCAAAGTGCTTGCACAACATTAAAACAATTAGGTCTGCACGAACTTGGCCATCTACTTACCTGGGCAGTATAAGCTGCAGTTTAAGCTTGAGTTAAAGCTCTGCATGTTGCATATTGTAGGGAAGAGACATGGCATCAGATTGTACTGTGATTCTGTGATTCGCAGCCAGGGTTACTTTTTTGAGTGAAGGAAGATGTTTAATTTGGGAATATCTCCACAGTTGCTCCTCTACTTGAATGCTGAGAAGCGATGACCCTAATCCATTCTGAAAATCAAGGCCCGCTCCCCTTGACACTGTCCTGTGTGTGAAAACAGCTTTCATTTGGAGTTTACTGTCACGCACTAGGCTGTAAAAGTAAAATTTGTGTTAAAGTTGTAAAAAAAAAAAAAAATCAGATGTTGGTCATTAGGAGAACAAAGGCGCCGACGCGGGCAGTGCAGGGGCCGGTCCCGTTCAGTCTGGGGCGTGCAGAAATGCTGCTTGGTTCTGATCAGAATGCCGAGAGACCCGGCAACCCGGAAACAGATGACGTAATGCGATGATGTTACACTTTTATGGCACACATGTAACGAGGACATTTGTGACGGTTTATGCCTCGTGGTAAAATGGTGCTAAAAATCCTCCCACCAGTAAAACTTTAACACCCTCTTGTTAGTCATGGAAAGCAAAAGGAGTTGAAATCAGAGGTTTTCCATTGTTTTAAGCAGGGGAAGTATGCAATTAGATATGCCAGTGATACCGTAGCCACCTGTGGAGGGATGAGAACCACGAGGGAACCAGAATGTCAGAGGAAATCAGCATTAACCTTCCAGCATGAAGCCAGACGCAGCATTAACATTCAAGCTTCCAATACACCTTTTGCTGGTGGTTTAATATGGTGAATTTTCATACTATTAAAAGCAGCAAGTGTGTGTGATACGGTTTTGAAGACACTTGTCCAAATGTGACATTTTTCCGTGTGTGTGTGTTTTTTTTTTTTTTTTTTTTTTTGCCTGTGTACGAGCTATCCCTGAAGGTTGCTCGGCTACACTGTGATTGGAGGGTGGGGAGGAGGATGGGGGTCCTCTTCTCTTCTGAGGGGTTCCTCCTCCCTCCCTCAGAGAAGGGGGTAATGACTGATGGATGTCCAGCGTGTGTGATGTACAGGTGCTGTAACGTGACACCCTTCCACGCCTCCTGCCCCCCTGCCCCCCTTTTCCCCTTCCCAAATCCAGAGATCTCCCCAAGCAAACAGACCGTCCATAAACGTCTGGAATATCAAACACGCTTTGCTAATAGACCTCTGTGCTTGTGTGGGGACACATCCTGGCCCCCAGCTGCTGAAAGCATTATCTGTGCCTGCTCCTGATTCCTGCACTCCTTTAATGCTCGGGCCGTTTTAATGTGATAATATGGGATAGCAGCAATTTTGACAACAGTTGGGAAAATTGGGTTTGTATTGCGTTTTTATGTCATCTCTCATAAATAATTCCATACAAGATCCTTTGCTGTTAGAAAATAAGGATTCTTACTGTGGAAGGGAGTAATGGTAACCAGTCATTGACATATACACGTGCACATACAGGCAAACATGTGTGTGTGTGTGTGTGTGTGTGTGTCTGTGTCTGTGTGTGTGTGTGTGTGCGTGTGTGTGTGTGTGTACATATATATATATATATATATATATATATATATATATATATATATATATATATATATATATATATATATATATATATATATATATATATATATGTATATGTATATATATATATATATGTATATATACATATATAATATAAAGGGTTTCCGCTAGGATTTTTTCTTTCCAGTCCAATGTTCGGAAAGAATTTATTTTACCGGACAAATTTGAAACTTACCAGTCACGTTTCAATAGCAGTCCATGTTACAAACGCAAATATAATGTTCACCTAGGGAATGACAATGACCTCAAATCAATTTGAATATTTAATACATATATATGTATAAGTACATACAAATAATGAAGTCAAACCAGAAAAGTAATAGTGAAATGTGCATTTTAGTACTTTTATAGTAATTTTGTTTCAAATCAAACTGAAAAACTGAAAATGTGCTATAAATTCTGCAGATTGCAGTAAATGGAAAACTTTTTCCAGGTGCTAGCCAGAAACGACAGAGGGAATGACACATCATTCCTTCTGATTCAAGTTGTTATTGTTTTCACTTTCAAAAATCCCTGTCACCCTCCGTGTCAGATCAGACAGCATCATTTCTGAACATCCAAAACCTTTTTTGTCGATGCTAACAGGCCTTGCACTCCTAACTTTCTGGGGTGGGTTTAACCATGTAAAAGCGAAGGTGTGTTACAGTCCCAGTGAACGTCTCCCTGCAGAGGATGGCAGCTTCAGAACCTCGTGATGGCTAAACCTGCTGTGGAAGCATGGTGAAGCTGTGTTCAGGAGAGGACGGCAAACGTGTGAACCTCTCCCCTTTCACCTCTCCCAGGGATGTTCCACTCTCTACCCTCCTGAGCCGGAACCCTAGGCCTAGACCTTTCAAGTCAGCACCACAGCCCTTTTACACAGCAGGGGTTAAGGTAGCGCTCCAGCGCGTGCTTTTTAAAGCTGAATAATGAAGAAGAAACAGGGGGAGGGGGAGCAGGGGAAGATAAATGAAGTCAAGTAGCAATTTATTTGCCCGGAGCGTCTGCCAGTCCCTGGAGCCCTGCACGTATTCCGGATGTTTTCGGGGAAACCGTTTTGAAGAAGCCTTTTCCTTCCAGTTGAGCTCTCGCGCTTCCAGGAATGCTGACTGCTGTCCAAAAACAACCTCCAGGCGAGCGCCTCTGAGCTGCGGCAGGTGGAGGGTTGGGGGCGGTCGGGGGTGGAGCCAGGGAGGGAATGGTCCCTTCCGGTGACAACGGTCCGAGCTAAACACTGCTGCAAGGTGTGAGGACGGGGGAAGGACCCTGTGTCCCTCGGAGGTCCCCCTGTCATGCTTCCTCCTCCTCGGCCATAATTCACGGTCCAGAGCCAGAGTCTGCCTGACAGGCCAGTATGTTGTCGGGGTATGCTGCTTAAACCTAGAGACTCACTAAATGTAGACTGTAGGGAGTATTAGCCTAGCAGTCATTCATAGCATGCCTCAAAGATGTTCAGATGATATCCTTGTCTAACGATATTGTGGTTAATTACCTGTCCTTGTGTCCTCAAAGGACCAGCCATATGGGTGTTGTGACTTTCAGGTTGCTGGAAGTGTGTTGAGTGAAAGCAGACAGTGTGTTCCTGGGTTAGTGGGGACTCTGAGTCATGGGCTGATGTCTAAGCTGAGTCACGGACTGACTGACTCCCACGGGAATGCGAGGGCCTCTCTCACTGGATCTGTGCTTGCCCAATGGTACATGGAAATATCTCAAGTCAAACTTTTCTAAAAATATACAGAATATTGGATGTCTAAAACCTGCCCCTGACTCCATTGAGCCTCTAGAAAGAACCTGGATATTAATCCTTTTAAATTTGTTTTTGACTTCAGTACATATGTATTGTTTTTTTTTTTTTCTCTTGGTATGTCTCCTTGTTTTGATTGTAACTCTACAGTGGGGCTTGACGGTGACTTAGGTTCACAGGGTTGAGCCCAGGTTCATATTTATAACATCTGCTAAATTTAGAACCAATGCAATGGTCTGCTTCCTCCTCCTTTTATCCAGGCTTGGGTTTAAAGCTTATTGGCATATTTACAGCCTTTATACTGATGTAATTCCTGTCTGACAAACTGAACAGAACTCCCTTGACTCACTCAAAAATTCAAAGTTTATGCTTTGAATAGTTTTAAATTAAATTGAACTAGTCATTTAGTATACTTCACTTACCGTAACAGAGAATAAAGGCCACTAAGCCAACAAAGAGAGCACATGCCAAGTGTTTGTGGCTTTTCAGTTTTGACACGTGAAAGAATGCGGGACAAAGAAGCTGCTCGTTGCACGTATTATTTGTACTTTGCATTGTCACAGTGTGCTGTTTGTTTTTCCCCAATTCGAAATTTCTAATTTCCAGTTTATAATAGCCTAGTTCAATAAAATTTTTGTTAAGGTGGTGGTATGGCACGGGACTTCTATCCCAAAGATTGTCAGTTCAATTCACAGGTGGGATACTGCTGTTGTAGCGTTGAGCAAGGCACTTAACTCGAATGGCTTCGGTACATATCCAGCTTTATAGCTGGATAATACTTAAGCTGTGTCATTCTGCTAAGGACATTAGCTATGGAAATAAATAATGTAATAATTTTATATTGACTGTAATATTATACTGTCGAGCTCCGTTTTGGAGAGCTGGTAGCTATGGTGATGGATTAGCAGAGCTGCACAAGCTTGTGTGGTTGCGTGTTGAGTGAAATGCATGGTGTGCTGTCCAGTCATCCTCCATTTCAGCTATTTGGAGTAGCTTCTCTGGTCCAGTTTCAGTTGTCAATCACTGAACAGTGAAATTGTCACCAAGCATGGATCATACATCAACACGGCCACATGACACTCCTTCAAGACTCCTGGTGTTTGGCTAGCCATCCATGGGAGCACGCTAGGCTTGTCATTTCTCTGGTCACAAATGAGGAGTTCCCCTTGAATCATCCTGCAAAAATTAGTACCATGATATGGCTTCTGTATAATTTTGCTTTGACTGCTTTTACAGTTTTCATTGAAATCCATTGTTTTATTCATGGACATTGAGTCAGTTAAGTTCAGTTTCAGTGGCTGGCCTTTCAGTAGAATGGGAGCTCAGGTAAATGCTTCCATGCTCGACTTTTCAGTGTTCTTCTTGATTTACTATTATTCCATTCCATTCACTCAGCATTTTCCCCCATCTTGCCCTTGTGTGCTGCTCTTACATGCAACAAAGTGGGTGAAGTTTCTCCTCAGGTCTCTCTCAAAGGTGCATACATCCATCATAAGTTCTTATTTGGCTCGGAGGCAGGCATGTCGTTTCGTACAATTTCCATCCAATTCCGTCCATATGGTCTGTGTTATTTATCTCTGATCACAGACAGACAGACTGGGACAGTGACTTCACGATAAATTATGTTACGTAATTGTCATTTAGCAGGCGCTCTAATCCAGAGTGGTCCACATAGGTTATCATTTTATAGGTTATAATAGATTATAATTTTGGTTGGATGTTTACTGAGGTAATTGTTGGTTCAGCACCTTGCACAAAGGTACAACAGCAGTGCCCCACGGGGAATTGAACCAGCAACGTTTTTGTTTTGAGCCCTGTTCCTTACCACTGCACCATACTGCTGGCCATCACATCCGCCCTGCCTCCTGGTGGTGGCTCTAAGACAACAGAGCTCTGTATTCAGGGGTGCTCCACCTCTCCAGCCCAATGCATAGTCAGGGGCCTTAGCTGAGAGCTCCATTCATCACTCACTCATCAGCCAGCACGTCTGACAGGAGCATTTTCCTTTAACTCTTGGCTCAATCTCTCTTTTTTCCTCTCAGCTCAGCTTTTTTTTTGTCTGCAGTTTGTCGGTCATGCGTTCCCCGCTGCATTCAAATAAAAAGGGGACACCAAACGGGAACGCGCTGGCCGCAATTAAAGGCATGCTTGCCCCCGACTCACCCCGAGGGCAGGGGACGGAGCCGGCCCCGGGTGACGACGTGGTCTTGATCGAAAACTGCTGGTGGCGAATCTGGTGATTTCTCTCAATCACCGCCACGGGATGCTTAATTTCCTATTTTTTTTAAGGTTTTTTTTTTTTTCTATTTTCATCATAAAAGATGAAGTCACACTCTTCTTAAATTCCATGCTGCAATCCTCCTGTTATCCGGCAGCCAAGGAATTCAGCCGGCGGAGAGGTCAGCGGTGGAGGAGCGGAAAAAGTGATCCGTGCGGCACGCTGAGGAGAGAGAGAGAGAGGGAGGCGCTCCAGGGCTCCGCTCGCCAACCGCAGCCAGTCCGCCTGCGCCCCCGCTCCTCTCTGCCTCTCCCCCACCGCGCCGGCCGAGCGGAACCCATTAACGCCCGGGCGCTCGACACCGGCCCCAATTGAAGTTTTCCCTTTTCTCAAGGGGGTTTTGGAAGGGGGATGAGACGTCTGCCCCCTCCCGATTGCGGCTTGCCCCTTCTCCCAGCCTGGGGGCCGTGCCAGCCCCAGCTCCAGTCCTTGGCTAATTGAGCCGCTGCCTGGAGCCTGCATTCACAAAACTGCCTGTGCCACACTCAAACGTTTTAGTTTGCATGTCGGTGTGCTAAAGCGGCAGGTCCAGGTTTTTAATCTACGGTGTGTACGAAGGCACCGGGAGGACATGGCTAAAAGGCTGTCTCTAAAGTCAAATACAGGGAGCATGGGTTCGTAACCCTCCCCGCTCTGAGCGTCTCAGAGGGAGCCCGGTCGGGCTGGAACGGAAGGCTGTATTCAGTAAGGAAATGGAACACGGCCTCCCAAACCCTGTGAAGTGGCTTTCTGGTCTGCGCTATACAAGCTCTCGGAAAGGAAACGGCCAGTGCCCACTGCAGCGTCACGTCTCGGAGGCCCCGGCGGTGACACCGAGGAGGAGGAGGCGTTTTGAAAGAGCCTGACATTTGTCACCTCTTTAACTGCAGCCGGGGCGTGAAAGCTGTACGGCTGAGTTACGCCTCACTCCAGCCCAGCGGCTTATGCCCCTACAACGTTCCGAGACGTCCCGACAGTTTAAAGCAGGCGTTCATGACTTGGAGCCTCAAGGTTTTTGAAGTCAGACCCATTAGTGTTGTTGCCCAGAAGTAACAGTATTTGAACTTTGCAGATATTTTTTTTTTCCATGTCTGTGAGCGGAGGCAGAATTGTTAAATAATGAGTACCAGCTTATATCACGGTTTCATCACCAGCACTCTTTTCTTTGTCTTCTCAAAAGCTTTCGCTGTGACACAGCTCTAGTTATAAAAAGAAAGTGGTGCAGACAATGGGAATCAAACAAGCGTTTTCTGCTGAGTAGCCAGTTTGACCGATGACTGGGCATTTGAACACTTAAGACACCGAAGCAGGCGGTCTGGATCCCACTGCAGTTGTGATTAAGAAGACGAAGCTGTGAAGTCCCCAGCTCTTTGTGCCTGTACCTTCTCCAGTGATCACAGCGCCCACAACATCTCTGAGAGAAACTGGTAGCACAAACGTCTCGTATGCCTGGCCTTAGAAGCGGGCGAGGTCACCCAAGGGCATGCACCCCAGGTTAGCTTCACTCGCAGAATTGCTAGGGGTGTTGAGGAGATTACACCCTCCTCTAAAATAAGGAGGAAATGTATGTATGAGAACAGGCAGAGGGGGCTTTGGTTTCCAGTCAAACTTTTGTCACCTCTCTGCATATTTATTGGAAGTGACGCACTAATACTTTATGAAGTCTTTGTTTTCCTCCAGAACTGAAATCATATGCTCTCCACATCTTCCCTGCAGATGTAGCCCCATGTCCCCTCTCCCTGGCAGCAGTTAGAGAACACAGTAACAGTCTCAGACAGTCTGCTGCTGCCCACCATAGTGTCTGACATACTGTCAGTTATCCTCGCTATCATAATCAGTAATTCCTCTGGGTTTTTTCCACGTTGCATGGCGGAGTAGCTCTCCCCACCCTCAGCAGAGAAGCCGGTTATCACTTCATTGAGGAGCCTCTGGGAGTACGACCGCTCCCGGGGGGCTATCCTCCGCTGCTTATGTAGCGAATGTCACAGGGTGTCCAGCTCTAATCCACTTGACGTCCCCTCTCTGTGCGGTAGAAAAATGGTCCAAGGGTGATAGGTGCGATTATGTGAACAGTCAACATTTGCTTTTCCTCCCCCAAGCGCAGGAACCCTCCAGACGTGTAATCCTATCCACCGTAAGCCGACTCCAGTTTAGGATCCTGGGGAAATGAAGGGTTTTCTGCTGTTGGCCTGTGTGGGGATTAAAGATGTTTCGAGGGGAGGCGTCGCCGCTGCCGGCTGTGGAGACGCACGGTCAAGGAGGTGCCCTTCGGGGCGACTCGGACACACCACCTTGCCGCCACAATTTGGCCCCAGGGCTACGGGTGGTGCACGGCTTGCGAGAAAGACGCCTCCCGAGTTAAAATTAATGGGGGTCAAGCTGAGGAGGTGCACCCATCTATGCGTTTTTTTTTTTTTTTTACCATAAGATTGGGTTTCCAGACAGGAAACATCAAATTAGCGTTGAAGTGTTCTTCATTTGCGGGCAGTGATTTAGGCACAGAAAGAGTGGTCACTGGGATGGTGCCCGAGGTCCCAGACAAACCGGACAGCACCCTGAAGCAGCGCTCTGTGCCACATCTCCAAACTTGCGTACCGCTACAGTATGTTTGCTTGCCTGACGCTCTTATCCAGAGCCCCTTGCATAGTTTACAGTTTTTACATGTCCATTTATACAGCTGAGTGTTTACTGTGGCAATTTGTGTTAAACACCTTGCCCCAGGGTACAATAGCAGTGACCCACCTGGGAATTAAACCAGCAATGTTTCTGTTACAAGCCCTGTTTCTTACCCCTACACCACACTGCATATCATTACCTGTCAGTAAAAAAAAAATACAGGGTCAGACAGGGAGGTCTCTTTCTCTCAGCTCACACTGCACGTTTGCGCTGTGGGTGTTTCTGCCCTCCAGCGCCTGATCCAGGATCAGTTTACCCAGCCTAAATGCTAATCTCAGCCATTACATGAAAATGGAAACCTTAGCCTGATCTGGGGTCAGTGGTCGGGGGAGGGCGGCGGAGTCTGGCCGCAGTCTGGCTGGCGTGGTGTGGGAGCACAGGGCCGCTCAGCCTCCTGCTCCCTAATTGGACGTCGTAGGGGCGGTTTTATTGAAATGGCTCACAGGTGCCGACTGGAGTATGGAGGGCAGGGCTCCACTTCTGAGCTTTTCAGCTGCTCCGAGTGTGTTTTTCTTCTTTCAAAGACAAAGAAGCCCCTTATTTTGGAAAATATTTTCTGCACCCGTTCGGTCTTGTAACTCCTGTGGTTTTTTTTTATGAGCAGCCAGTCGTGTGGAACAGGTGCCTGGAAGGCCTCTGCCGTGTCGCGCTGCCCTGGAATGAGGCGAGGTGTTCGCCAGGGCAGCTCCGCCCGGCTGCATTTCTCCTGTCCCGCACCTGAACATCACTGCGCGCCTTAAATCGTAATCCAGGCGCTGAGCTCGGAGAGGGGGAGAGGCAGCACGATGAGTGCAACTGAGTTTGCTGCCAAGCCAGGGCTTAGATGGGAGGACAAAGAAAGCAGAGGCGCTCGGAGCTCAGTTCGGCGCTCTTGAGGTGGGAGGGCGAATGGGGTTTAGTGGCACTCTCGCCAGCTTGTCTTTACTCAAATCTTTACAAGCTGTCAGTCACTCAGCTACCACACGCCCCCTTTTTCTGCTCTCTGCAGGACATCCGTAACACGGTTGGCAACATCCCCATGGAGTGGTACAAGGACTACCCCCACATTGGCTATGACCTAGATGGAAAGATGATCTTCAAGCCAATCAGAAACAAGGACGAGCTAGATGAGTTTTTGGACAAGATGGAGAACCCTGATTACTGGTGAGATGTTGGTAGCTTGTGCTGGCGTGGCAGTTCAGAGCTGCGTTATGCAGAACTTTACCACTGAAAATGTGCTGTGGCATGCATCTTAATCTCTGCTGCCATCTCTCTGCTCATCTTCCTCTTTATCTGTCTCTCCCTCTCTTTCTCCTGTCCCTATCTGCCTTCCTCTTTCCCTCTCTTCCTCTCTCTCCATCTCTTTCTCTCTCCCCCTCTCCTTTGTTTCTTTTCTTTTCTCTCTTCCCTATCTACCTTCCTCTTTCTCTCTCTTCCTCTCTCTCCATCTCTTTCTCTCTCCCCCTCTCCTTTGTTTCTTTTCTTCTCTCTCTTTCTCTCTCCCCCTTTCTGTTTTCCTCTTTCTTCCTGTCTTTCCCTCTCTCCTTCTCTCTTGCTTTGTCTTCCTTGACCAGGCGCACTGTCCACGACAAGATGACCGGCACCGACATCCGGCTCTCCGACGAGCAGGTCGACCTTGTCCACCGCCTACAGAGGGGGCAGTTCGGAGACGTCAACTTCAACGAGTATGAGGTAAAAAAAAAAAACAAAAACAAACAAGCACCCAAATAGCTCGTGTGGTGACTTCATCCTCCTGTTTTGAGCAAGAGACATCTGTCCAGCTTCATGTGCGAAGAGCTGTCAGAATAAGCCTGCAGATAATGGGCACGGCATGTGTACGCCTAACCTCAGTAAATTGTCCTCTCCACTTAAGTTCCCACAGAACCCAACCCTAGTCTACACTTGCCACATACAAATGGGTTGAAGAGCTCTGACACACTTTTCAGTGAGGAGATGCTTGCTTTTTTATTGAAGTTTAATTCCTGTGCAATTAGTTTTGTTTAGGAAAGCCGAAGAGTTGCAGCTGAGCCGTGTTACGATTTGGGTTTACAAGCGAATGCAGTAGCGTCTAGATTGTGTCATACATATCATTGGGTTAATAGTGAAGCTTTCATTAACAATAATGCTCATAGTAAAAGGCCCATTTTTACCAACTTAACAGAAACATGAGTCACGCTTCAGAGGGGACTGTCACCGCTAACAGCTAAATGGTAAAACAGCAGCTTTTCAGTTCATTTGAAACAATTAGAAAAACAGGCTACTGCCTTCGAGCCATTAGCTTTCAGAGGAGCTGTTGAGGGAAGTGTTGAGAGTTTTGGCTTCGCCATGTCGTCTGGAAGCTCTCTGACAGGCCAGAGGCGGTTGTCTGCCTTGAGACTGCGTTCACCTGTTCATCCCCCTCAGAAAGGTGATTCTGGGTTTGTCTGTCCCTCTGTCACCCCCTCCAGCCCTCGGTAGATTTCTTCTCTGGGGAGGTCATGATCCACCCCGTGACCAACCGGCCACAGGACAAGCGCAGTTTCATCCCTTCGCTCATCGAGAAGGAGAAGGTGAGCCCCTTGCCCCGCACGCGCCACATGCAGCCTCAAACCTTCATCCACACACACAGAACAGCCTGGAGCCTCCCTCCATACACACTGAACACAAACATGCCCTCAGTCCTCCCTCCATACACACTGAACACAGCCTGGATCCTCCCTCCATACACACTGAACACAGCCTAGATCCTCCCTCCATACACACTGAACACAAACACACCCTCAGTCCTCCCTCCATACACACTGAACACAAACACGCCCTCAGTCCTCCCTCCATACACACTGAACACAGCCTAGATCCTCCCTCCATACACACTGAACACAAACACGCCCTCAGTCCTCCCTCCATACACACTGAACACAGCCTAGATCCTCCCTTCATACACACCGAACACAAACACACCCTCAGTCCTCCCTCCATACACACTGAACACAAACACGCCCTCAGTCCTCCCTCCATACACACTGAACACAAACACGCCCTCAGTCCTCCCTCCATACACACTGAACATAGCCTGGATCCTCCCTCCATACACACCAAACACAGCCTAAATCCTCCCTCCATACACACCGAACACAGCCTAGATCCTCCCTATTCCAGAAGACATGACACCGTTTCTCAGAAAATTCTTCTACCCCAAACCCAGCCTCCCTCCACCCTATCCCAACAGTCTGGCCTCACACACAAGCCCAACTTTGAGTGCTGTAATGAGATTTCATAGACCCTCATCTGTCTGCCTTTACTATCACAAGAGTCGCATGGTGTCTGTATGTCAGTCATGGATGCAGTCCTCGGATGCACATACAGCCAAAAATTAAATGAGTTGTGTTGCTGTGCTCAGTGAAGATCAGATGCCTCAGCTCTTCAAGAACGACATTCTTTTCAGTCGGAAGTACCTATGGGGAATCAGTGGGAAATATTTTTCTGTGCCATTGAATATGGAGTGTGAAATTGAAGTTTCGGAAGCAGCTTAGCTAGAGAAGATGGACACCCTTGCTGGCTTTTTATGAATTTAGATAATGTTGAAAATGTATATTTATAGAGACTATAAACATAACAGAAAATTTTCATGTTTCAGGCAGATTTTCCTGTAACTGCTCCCATATGTGTGGTAATAGATGTAATGATTCCCACATAGTTGTCAAAGTGGAAGCGGAGGTGAAATGCTGTAATAATGGGCCCCTAAAATGGAAAGCTTACAGAAATTGGACCCCCAATTGAAAATGAAATTGCAGGGTTCCTCAGACAGTGGCTGAGGAATCGTGTTTTTGGATATCCTGCCAATTTTCTCATTTTACACACACACACACACACACACACACATATATGTACATACACACATACATATGCACACAGTCACACATATAGTGTGTGTGTGTGTGTGTATATATATGAGTAAAAAAAATTACAGGGATGGTGAGTGAATATCAGTAATCTGTATCTGTCCATTGCATTGGTACCTGAAGTGCAGGTGGTGTACTCTTTATTTCTGAAACCAGAGCTGATGCCTGTGTGCTTGATCTTTCTAGGGTTAGTACATTACGACCTGCTTAGTTAGTGTTGAAATTTCACCAGCTCCGCATTGGCAGGCTCTCACCATGCCATTGACCTCTGTTACTGACAGGTGTCCAAGCTGGTCCATGCCATAAAGATGGGGTGGATCAAGCCCCGCAAGCCGAAGGACACTGCCCCGCAGTACTATGATCTGTGGGCGAAAGAGGACCCCAACGCCATCTTGGGGAGGCACAAAATGCATGTGCCCGCACCCAAGATGAGGCTGCCAGGCCACGAGGAGTCCTACAACCCTCCCCCGGAGTACCTGCCCACTGAGGAGGAGGTGAGAGCGCCGCCCTTGTGGACGCTAGTGGGAAGGGTATCATCAGCACGCGTTCATGTGCGGCTGCTTTAAAGCCATTAAGATTGCATCTGTGAGAGAATGAAACCTGGGTTAGGTGGGCTGGACAATCACCAGGCACCATGTGTTTGGCCCATTCTCTTTGTGTCTTTTTCCCCGAAGAAGAAATCATTTTTGAGCTCCAGTGAGATATAAATGTGAAATGATCGCTGTGAGGTAGACCGCCGATAGTTTGTCAAATGGCGGCCTGAGATGCCTTTTGAATTCCAGGCGAAATCTGAGAGGTGCCTTTAGTGTTGTGCGATTGCCAGAGCCGTTTGTTAAACTCCAGCCCCCCTCTCTTTAGAAACTGGCGTGGGAGCAGCAGGACCCTGAGGATAGAAAGCTGAATTTCCTCCCGCAGAAGTACCCCTGCCTCCGCGCCGTGCCCGCTTTCTCCCGGTTCATTCATGAGAGGTTCGAGCGCTGCCTGGACCTCTACCTCTGCCCTCGGCAGCGCAAGATGAGGGTGAGAAGCCAGCCCCCCGCTTGTCCATCCGCACCCTCTCTCCACACATTTGCGATCCGGAAACCAGATCTTTCCGGATCCTTCCATGGCGTTCTGTGCCACCCTCGGGGCTCTGATTGCGTTCTAACCTCTCGCTCCGTTACAGGTGAACGTGGACCCAGAAGACCTGATCCCAAAGCTGCCGAAGCCGAAAGACCTGCAGCCGTTCCCCACCACGCAGGCCTTGGTAGGGGTTACCGCTACGCCGCAACGCCACTGCACCACCATGGCATCGACTCAGCATGGGCCGCTATAGCTCAGCATTAACTCCGGGCTGAAAAACCAGTAAAATCACTGTGCATGGGTGGCAAGCCGTTAGATCAAAACAGTCATCTTTCTTAAATATGCATAAAAGCGAAGGTTTTATTTGAAAAGGCAGTTGTCACAGTGAGGCTCAGATTCAGAGTAGGACTGTCTGAAAAAACTAAAGGAATGAGAGCTGTGTGATTTCGAGTGGGGTGCATAGGCAGCTATAAGCCCTGGAAAAGAGCAATAGTTTCCATGTGCTGGTGCTGAAAGCCTTTAATTAGAGCTGTCAGGGCCTCCTGAGGATGCTCTTAAACGCTCTCTGTGTCTGGACACCTGGGAGAGAGTGTGTGTGAATGTGTGCGTGTGTGTGTGTGCGTGTCTGTGTGTATGAGTGAGTGGGTACAAATGTGTGTATGAGTGTGACTATGTATGTGTATGTGACTGTGTGAGTGTGCATGTGTCTGTGGGACAAACGTAGAAAAGAGAATCAAGTTTCCTGACACACGCACACATGGGCACACACGTGCACACACGCACACACACACCCTTCCTCTCGTGTCCCATTGTCCATGTTCTGACCATGCTGTCCCCTGTCCTTCCGCAGGTGTACCGTGGCCACTCCAGCCTGGTACGCTGCATCAGCGTGTCCCCCACTGGCCAATGGTTGGCCTCGGGTGAGTACCCAGCATTCCCCCCTTTCATGCGCCCGGGCTCCGCTGGCACTCTCTCTTTAAAAGCCCAGGGCTCCTCGAGAGATCATTTCTTGTGGTTGCTTGTAATATAAGCAGTAGCTAACAGCCCGCTTATATCATCCCCATAGCTTGAGCCATGATGTCATGGCTTTGGCTTCAGGACTCGATCAGCACCAAAAAAATAAGTGGTCCGTTTTAGGGGGGGAGGTGTTCAAGCGAGCACAGACACATTGTGGGCAAAATCATTCACTAGCAAACCTCCAAAAGGATAAATCAATCAAAGATAACTAATGGTCTCTCGTCCCCCTTCTGTCAAATGTGGACTCCACAGTCTTTCTTCCTTTATAGTTCTTGGCAAATTCACTTCTCCGGGAGCCACATCAGGAAATAATAAGAAAACACTCAATGCAGGTTGTAAAATTTCAAATCTTACAAAATCACCCCTGCAAATTTGGCTTGAGTTTTTCCCAATCAACTGTCAACAAAGGATGTAGTTTATTTGTGCATTCATGCAAGTAGCAGACTACCCCCAGCAGCTCTTAACACAACCTGTAGGCAGTTGAAAGGAACTCATTTGTATTGTTGTATTATGATGTCAGAGACACGTCTTCATAATGAAACTAATCTCCTTTTTAAAACATGCAGAGAGCTGCATGCCGGGAAAATCTAGTGTTTCTTTAATGACAGGCTGACGGGAAGCTGGAGATCAAACCTCACTTGTCTTGCATAGCAGTCTTGCAAAGACCTATAAATCTTAGAGGGGGATCAGTATGTTTGCCCTCAGATCTGTGCGCGTGTGTGTGTGTATGTGTGTGTGCTCGCGTGCGTGTGTGTGTGTGTGTGTGTGTAATGGAGTCATCATCTCGGGTTTCCATGACAGGTTTCCAGGCGAGCACTACAGCACGCATTGAGATTCCGTGAACAGGACAACATAATGCACATGTGATTGCCATTATTCATGGAAGCAGGGCTTTCGTGGGATGGCCGTTTGGCCGGACCTGAGCACTTTTGTATCCACGTCTTGATATATATTTTTTACGAGCGGCCAGAAAAACCAAACGATTTTGTTTTTGTTCAGCAGCATCAAGTGCACCATTCCAAATGGGGGTCCGCTCCCCCCGCCGGCTGTCTGTCAGGACCAGGCAGAGTTTTAGGCCCTGCGGGGATGCTGGGGGGGGGAGGTGACATCACGTGACCCTGGAAGGGGGCTGTGGCGTCCTCATGTAAACCCAGGGGCGAGCTCAGGAGTAGGAACGCCGCGCCTCTTTTGCAGAGGTGCTGATGGGAGATAAAGCTCAGGGTTGGCTTAGACGTGCCTTGTGGATCCCCAGGGCCAGAACCCCCCGCAGGTCGGGCCCCTGCCAGATGGAAGTGCCGCTGGCAGAACACCCCACTTTCGTTTTCATTTTGAGACTTTCAGTGAAAGTCAAATCGCCCTCTCCTGAGGGATGGGTGCAGCTTCCAGTTTCTGATTCATGGCATGCTTCCCTTGCCAACTTAATGTGATTGACAAGGAGTCTGGGCCTGACAGTGAGTTTTAAAGTCTTTGGTTTTAGGGGATAAAAAGCAGAATTGTCAGTTGCTCAAATGCCTGGAAAGATTACATAACCATAGACATAGCATTTGACATTGGCGTTAATGAAGTCAAGTCTTCCCGTCTTCAAGACATAGGCTTATCTTCAGTGCTTATCTTTCCAGTGGAACACTAGATTCTGTGTGAGTTGGTTTTGGGGTTTTGCATTGTGCAACCCAACCTCACACATTTACACATATAAACATCTGCTCCACTAACACTATGTTACTACAAAACATCAATGGTACAATGTCACTGAAATGTCACAGTAGTAGTGCAGAGATATTAGGTTCCTGCTGGGCAAGGATCAAGATTTTGGCAATGATGTGAATGCCAGTGTTGTCTACAGTGCTTAAATGTAAAGGCAGATGGACATTTTGCAGTGTTCTCTGGGTGTTAGATGCAGGTTCATTTCAGCAGGTTACCAGAGTGCCCTCAATGAAATGCAGGCTTGGCTTAGCTCTGGGGAAATGACTTCAACAAAGTCAGAATATACACACTAATATTCTTACAGCAGTATAGCAATTCTTTCGTGGAGCCTTTGTGTATAGTGGCCGAGGTAACCAGACGCTCCCAGATCCTAAAAAAACTCAAAAGGCAGTGGCTGCCATCACAGACCAGAGCATCACGTGCCAAACGCTCAGGAACAAGTGACACTCTTGGAGGCTGGCAGCAATTTAGCCATTTAGTGACAGTATCTGCTAAGTCTTCCATAACGAAGGACTTCGTAAAACTGAGATGCAAAACCACTACAGTCAGAACCCGTCTTTTGTCTTGTCGTAAAATATATTAAAGCAGTAATAAAGCACTCTTTCCCATAGTAAAAATGGAAGTTGACAACCTCCCAGGAATTTTTATTTGAAATAATGAATTTACACCCCCTCCCCCATTTGTTTTCCTATTGTATGAAGTTTTAAAATAATTAATTCCACGTCTGTTAGATGCTGTTCTCACCAAAGTCTTAGTGTTTAATAAAACTGCTGTATGACCCCCGCTTTTAAAGGCTCTCCAGACTTGTTCTGAATTAGTTTGTATTATTGCTGCTGTTTGTTCCAGGGGAGGAGACGTCCAATGCCAGACTCCTATTTGCTGTAATTTCGCTCGAACTGGTTTGGAAAATATTATTGTGACGATACCAATGGCCAATGGCAGTAAAAAAAACGACACAGTTTCAGTTTAAAGCACGTGTAACAGGAAGCTTCAGCAATGCCAGTCAGTGATTTGTCAGTTGTGTCACATGGTATACAACCTGTAAACATGAGGATG
This sequence comes from Megalops atlanticus, assembly GCA_019176425.1. Lineage (NCBI taxonomy): Eukaryota > Metazoa > Chordata > Actinopteri > Elopiformes > Megalopidae > Megalops > Megalops atlanticus. The sequence continues at coordinate 23,912,382 of CM032895.1, forward strand.
GACTAGCCGTTGTGTGTGTGCTTAGTATGGGCTGCTTACACATAGCTTCTAATGGTAAAAAGAATAAGAAATGTATTTTGCTTTAAGGCAGTTTGTGTTTGACATGTTCACAAAAGGCCTCAATACATGGCAGTGTGAAGACGTTGTATGTGCAGAATGCTCAAGCACACGCACGCACGCTCACACAGGCAGGAATAAACAAAGTCACAGTTGAGCACAGACTTGCATTCCTGACTAATTATGTGGATAAACTGGGATTTGCCGCGGCGATTCATCCTCTCGGCGTTCGTCTGAACCCGAGCCACGGAGGGCAGTGACTGAGCTGCGGCGCAGCCGTACGATTCCTCGACAGCGATCTCAGAGCGGCCTCCGCGTGACAGCTCAAAACAGAGCTTTCTCAGTAGCTTTTCATTCTTTTTTCCCCGCCTCATCAGACTTTTAACCCTTCTCTGTTTTATGCTGTTTTTAAGGGAGGCTGTCTTGCCAGTGCAGAAACGCTATCCTTGCAATATTTCCATTTTCTCAAATGCAAGGACAAGGGTTCAACTGCGTCAGCTCAGGTGACCCATTAATTCACAGCAGAAACTGATAGTCCGGGCGAAACGAAAAACCTGCCCCCTTCAGGCCCCAGCCCAGCGCTCCCAGAGAGTCCCCAGTCGGTCTTGCTCTGGCGCGGGCTGAATTTAGAAACGTCCGAAAACATAAGTGTTGCTTAGGAACACAACTGCAAATTAACCAGGCAGAGAAACAGAGATGGGAGGGGTCACCAGCAAGTGGCTTTGGGGACAGTGTCCTCCACGGCCATAACCGGAAAAGTAGAGGCCCCGAAACTCTGCTGTCTTTTATGCATGATAATTATGTAAAGCTGAAATGCAATTGGCATCCATAATATTGGGAGTGTTTTATCGGAGATCAGGTTAGCCCTTTGTGTCTGTTCAGTGTCCAGTTTCCTGTGGTTCTTCGCATTTCTCACTTGCTGTTTTTATCTCTGTCAGAACTCATGTTGGTTGTCACCGTGTAACATCTTGTTTAACTCCTGTGAAAGGAGGCCAGCATAGCTCACGGCAGTAGAAGAATCCAACTGTGTTCCTGATAAGCTATAAAACCATGAACTAGAAAATAAACAGCAGAAAAAAATTAATTCTTTACAGCTCGAAACCACTGTGTGCTTGATGAAAGATCATAAATTCAATTTTTTTTTTTGCATTTCAAAAAAAAAAACCTGTTTTCATAGTTTCCAGAGGCCGTGCCTTGAATTTATGTCCAAGGGCGGTGGAGCCGACAGTTTTTAAGGGGGGAAAGGAGATGCTTTGAGCCACGACCTCCCCAGACACGCATCGAACGCGGGGCGGCCTCCTCTCCGCTCGAGGGGCCCGCCTTCTCTCCTCAAGCCACCAAGGTCCCTTCGACCCGTCGCGCTGGCCGGGGCCTTGTGTTTCCACAGGCGACCACAGCTATGCCTGCCAGACGGGGCTCTCAAACCGCCAACAGGACACAACCTTAGGAGCCATTCCCCTTTCTATATCTGTCCCCAAAGCGCTTAATACTTAAAAAGTGATTATGGTTTTGGAGTTGCTACGCTCCACCCTCCAGCGATGCTGGTACCAGGACGCCAACAGCTCCATGTTGTTTCTCTTTCTTTTATGGAGCGTGCAGGTACAGGGGGAAAAAATCCTTTTACGAGAGTTTTCTGCGCTTCCGTGAAGTAGCCGCGGTGATGTCAGAAGTGGTTTTTCTACTGCAGTTTATGGTCCTTCTCCTCATTAGCCAACAGAAACAGAGCCTGGGTTTTGACACTTTATAACAAAGAACGGCGCTACACATAAAGGGAATTTGACTGTGAAGGGAGTCAAGAATTGACATGATGGTGTACTAATCGGTTTTCGTTGAGGTTGAAGGGGGTTCGCGTTCTGTCTCCGTTGTGTGGAGGTTAGAACGTTAAGCAGGTTGTGACATTCACCAGGCCGCGTAAACACAGGGACATTTATCAGGAGGCTCTAAAAGGCGCCAAGGGTAATATTATGATGAACTAAAACTCCAAAAAGTGTTTGGCTGGATGTGCTAAGCATGTATAAATCGTGCTCGTGAAGGCCCATTTACTTTATGTGTGCTTGGTATTTCCAACGTGCGTTTCACCTGGGTTTTATTTTCAAGCACTTCATGACTTTCTTAAAGAATGTGCAATATTCATTGCCCAGTCCAATTATATTTGTATGCCAAATGACACTTAAAAAGTAAACTCCTGGTGGTTGAATGAGATATTAAGCTAGAGGATGCTGACAGGATACATCTCTATGCTTTTTGTTTCGTCAGTGTTTTGGTCACATTTATACACTTACTCTAACGTATATTATAACTTACAAATCGTCTATGTAAAATATCATGGGTTTTGCAAGGTATCTTTGGTAACTGGAAAGGGTGAACTTGCCCCTTTAAGCTCAGCGGATACATCTTGGTCCCTCCAAGAACACAGACTAGCTTGAAATGAGCCCTTCCGGTCCCCATATCTCTGGTCAAAGACCACACGTTCACATTCCCAAACGTGGTCTTTGGTAAAAATTATATCCTGCCCCCCGTTTGCCAAATGCAGTGATGAGGTGCGCGTTATAAACACAATATTAAGAAATTATACGCTGCGCGCCCATACTTGGCAAGGCCGTGGCAGTCTTGTGGGCCGTCGCTGAGGCCTGTTATATTACTCTCGGCTGCCTTTAGAGCCATTTCCTCCTCCTCTCCACTCTCCTGCTCCCCCATCAGCCCCTGCTGCAGCGCTAACACAAAGCAGGTCACATACCGTTCTCACTCTTCCACCTCCAGGAATACAGACCTGCAGTTTTCTACTGTAGTCAAGCGTTTTAAAAAGCAGGTTCCTGAGCAGTTTAGCATCACTTAAAGGCATTCAAGGGAAAACTGCGGAGCTGCAAGTGAACAAACGTTGACTGGTAAAATGAGTCCACAGTGAGGTCCACCTCTTTTCCAGTAGAAACTGTTTCCTCGCTGGAGAGATTTGCTGTCTGGCGTGAGGCTAAATATGGGCTATTCGGTACTGGTCCTTGAAGGCCACAGTCTCACCGGGCTTCCAGCCCAGCCTGGCAGCAAACCAGCTGATTCAACAGTTAATGTAGCTTTGTACAATTAATGTAGCTTCCTTCCCAGGTTTTGAGAGTGGTAGTGGTTTAATAGGAGCCGAGTTGCTCCCACTGACTGAAATGGACTTCTTTCCCATGAGGTTGTCTTCCTGTTGTTGACCCTGTTGACCTTTGACCCCCAGGCTCGGACGACTGCACCGTGCGCTTCTGGGAGGTCAGCACGGCCCGCTGCATGAAGACTGTGGAGGTGGGCGGAGCCGTGAAGAGCATCGCGTGGAACCCAAATCCAGCCATCTCCCTCGTGGCACTTTGCTTGTAAGCGCCCCACCCACAATCGCAGTGTAATCCTTATTTGTTGCGTGCTTTTATCCGAGTCTGCACAAAACCACGTAAAACAAGTACATGATGACAAGTACAATTACGCCCTAATAGCAGAGGCTAGCCACAGGTTTTTAAATACAGTAAATGTAATGTTTGGAACCATTACTGTGTGGTATTGACATGGTAAGTGTCTAAGGACACCTACTCTGATATGTAATAACTGCAAACTAGTGTGACTGTTTTAGCGTATATCTTTTAATATATGCTAAAAAGTCAGTCAATATTTGAGAACACCAGGGGAAGTGTTTCGTTGGACAACAGAGTCAGTGCCTATTACAGAGCTGATTTACAAAGGGCTGTTCATTCAACCAAAGCTCTGTCCCTAGCTTTTGACGGAAACCATCACAGGGGAGTTCCTAAGAGTGTGTGTCTCTGTGTCATGCAGCAATCAGAGCATGCTGGTGTTGAACCCGGGCCTTGGGGACAAGCTTGTCTGCAGCACCACCGATCAGTTGCTCTCCTCTTACGTGGAGCCTGAGGAGGAGAGGCCACAGCCGGTGCAGTGGGTCACCCCCGAGGGCAAGGACCATGAGAAGGGAATCCGCCTCATCATCAACCATCCTAAGGTACTGTTGCTATTCTCATTGCACATAATGCACTCTCTCCTCCGATTTGTCCAGACACCACATGACCAGTCAGGGTAGATCAAAGAGGAGTCTGGGCTGAGTTTGGGGAGAAAAGCAACAAGCCCTCTTCTTGACTAGTCACTCTGCCCTCTACTGCAGGTTTTAATGGCTTATGATAAGTTCAACCCAGGGTCTTTTGATGCTCCCACTCCTCAACAGCAAGATTTCCATGCTGCATGTTTCACTGTACAAACCATGTCACAATGGAGGGGTGACACATCCTTTGTCCAACCTGGGAGATTTAGTACCGATTTTCCCCAGAAGCACAATTCTCCTTGACTTAGTCAGCAGGTTTTCCCCATATTCTGACTATGAGCTCCTCACGAGTAGTAATTTGGCTGTTATATATTTGGCAAAGCTGGAAGACTCTGGCTGTCTTTCTGTCATCTGGAAAGAAATTTGAGACGTTTTAGCACTCCAATTAAAACCCAGGGAAAATTTTAGATTTAACACAATGCATGATTCAAATCTGCAACCTGGAAGTAATCATAATAGTAATAATCATAATCATCATGATACATTTCTTGTGCCCTCGGATGCACTGGAGCCATTGTCCTTCAGTAAGCTGAGCAAATAATGAAATTACAGTACATTATATTCTTGTCATTTAGGAGACAATTTAATCCAGATCGACTTGCGTAGATTTAAAATTTTACGTGTTATCAATTTATACAACTGGATATTTACTGAGGCAATTGTGGGTTAGGTACTTTGCCCAAGGGCACAGCAGCAGTGCACCTGTGTGGAATTGAACCAGCAACCTTGTGGTCACAAGCCCCCGCTCCTTACCACTATGCTACACTGCTGTCCTGAAATGAAAATAAAATGAAATATTTGTACAGAATTTAGATATGTATAATTTATTGCCCCCCAGGCTGTCAGGCAGGTGACCTGGCACGGAAAAGGCGACTACCTGGCCAGCGTCATGCCGGACAACAGCAACATGCAGGTGCTGATCCACCAGGTGAGCAAGCGGCGCACACAGAACCCCTTCCGCAAGAACAAAGGCCTGGTGCAGTGCGTATCCTTCCACCCCATCCGGCCCTACTTCTTCGTGGCCACGCAGCGCTACGTCCGTGTCTACAACCTCATCAAGCAGGAGCTCACCAAGAAGCTCATGGCCAACTGCAAGTGGATCTCCAGCATGGCCGTCCACCCAGCAGGTCAGTGACATAGTTAAATCAAAGCCTTGAGGGGAGATTGAACCTCTGAGCACTGGTCCAGGATCAGCTGATCTCATCCAACCCCAACCATACTGGGCAGAAAAAACTGGTATTATTAGAAGGTGTGCCCAAGCACTGAATCTGGATCAGTTAGTTATTTATTTATTTATTTATTTATTTATTTATTTATTTATTTATTGTCAACTTAGTGGCTGACTCAGCTAAATGGCCTCAGTGGTTCTGTAATGCAGTGAGTACATACATATTATTAGTTAGATACCTTACCTTTATCCTTGCTCTACCTACCTGACTGAAACCAGTGGCACATTTTATTAGCTGAGCACACCTGATTTAATCAAGCAGCAAGGATAGATAGAAGATATGCAGGACAGGGTGCCGCCAGGAGTAGGGTTGGGAAGCACTGCCTTATGGTATTGTCAGAGGAGACAGTGTTCCTCCAGGCATTAGCTGCAGTGTAGATGGATTACCTCTGACACACACTTGCATGCCTGAGGTGCACTCCAGCCGGCCTGACTTGGCAATTTCCACAGGCGACAATGTGATCTGCGGCAGCTACGACAGCCGGCTGGCGTGGTTTGATCTGGACCTCTCCACGAAGCCATACAAAGTTCTCCGGTGAGTAAGCAGCCTAAATTTGAGGCGGGCTTTAATTGCGTGGCCCAGGGAAAAGAAGGGGTAATGGGAGGCCTGCGTTTCGTTTGCCCTGACTCATTTTGTCGTCCGTCTGAGCGGCTCCAGGCACCACAAGAAGGCCCTGAGAGGGGTGGCGTTCCACCGGCAATACCCACTCTTCGCCTCCGCGTCCGACGATGGCAGCGTGATTGTCTGCCATGGCATGGTCTACAAGTGAGTCGTCGTTCCCCCTCACCCCCTCCCACACTCACTCTGTCTCTTACTCCTCCTCCCTCACTCTCTCTGTCTCTGACCTTTAAGTTTGGTTTGCTTTATCATATAACAAAAACGATATTTGTATTGTCAAAGCGGTGTACTTAAATGTAGAAAGTAACAATAATAATGAACAATAATGAAGAACAACAGACTTACTCAGCTTTCAGTCTAATTTCAGTTGTAATATTAAAATGGTAAAACAAATAGTTTGACATGCCTATTGTAGGTACATGTGCTAGCAAACATAATTATAAGGGTAACTAGAAGAAGAAGAAGGGTATTACATGTTGGTTCATTGTTGGTTCACTCGCTGTTTCTCAGACAGCAGCAGGCAGTATGCTGTGCTGCCAGTATGTAACATTCTCTCTCCTCTCCTAAGTGGAGGGAAAGTTTTTGATTGTCAGGTAGAGTGTTGAAAGTGGGGCATATTTTGATTATTTTAGGGAAATAATTCTGTTGGATTTTGGCATATTTGTCACATTTCAAAATGAAAAAGAGCATTTTCTCTGAACTCCAGGGATTTGCTTTTGCATCCAAAAAATGAGGAATTAATGCCTTAGATGTTCTACATTGCAATGGTTAGGGGATATGTCTTTGTCTCCCTCTCTCTCTCTCCCTCCCCCTCTCTCTCTCTCTCTCTCTCTCTTTCTCTGTCTGTCTTGCTTTGCATCGGTGATTGTTCGGCTCATGTGGCCAGATATTCTCTTTGAGTGCTGGTAATGAAGCATAAATACTGGAAGGCAACACACACATGAACCGAAACCCTGATCTCTCTGTACTCAACCCAAAGCAGTAATGTTATTTTTCCAGCCCGTTGATGTGTATACTGCAAACCGTATTTCCACTATTGTGCTTTTATTAGAGGTATAACCATCTATCTACCAGATCTGTTAAAGTGGCATAAAAACTACTTTACTTGGCAAACTGTAATGAGAAATATAGCAACACTTCTGTCAGTGATTAATCTCTGTGTCTGGCTCTGTAGTGACCTGCTTCAGAACCCCCTCATCGTCCCCGTCAAAGTACTGAAGGGCCACGCAATCACCCACGACCTGGGCGTCCTGGATGTGGCCTTCCACCCGACCCAGCCCTGGGTCTTCTCCTCCGGTGCTGACGGGACCGTTCGCCTCTTCTCCTAGGCCTCACCATCTGGGTCTGGCACTAGGTGGTGCCACACGCACCGATTCTGACTTCACCTCTCCACGGCCCGGAGTGTTACTCTGGAAGTCTGACCTCGGTTCTGCCACAAGGCCGGACACGCACCCAAAACTGTGACCAATTCCATCTGAGAAGGGACAGGAGAATTTCTGAGTGGTGTCCCTCATCACCGAAAAAATATGAAAAGCATGATAGCTTAGTCACTTTTGTATTCATAGATGCTCAAAAATGTTTTATTCACATGTCCCAAGTTATGCGTCTCATGTGATGGTAGAAGAGAGGTGGGAAAAATTAAGTGCCTTGTGTATTTCTCATGTAGTCGCCATTTTAAAAGCGCAGAACCAAGTGTTTTCTGAGTGGAGAGAGAGCCACAGCCCAACTACGACATTTCTGTGGAAAAAAAAAATGTTTGGTTCCATACACCAACCCAAATCTGGACAAGACCTAGCCCGTTCCAGTTTTCTGAAATATACAGCTGCCATTGCTGAGCACATAGCACATAAAGTCTAACCACAAATGCATGGACTTCTAGTCTCCTTATGAAAAGTAAGATGTACATAGAGAGGCAAGCCAATGGAAACAACTGTAGAGACCAAAGCTGTTGTGGGCCTGGATGACGGCAGCCCAACAAATAAATGTGCAAGTTCTCCCCTTTAATTTGAAAAAAGGAAAAGACATATCAATTTGAAGCTGAGCAGGGCCTGTGTCAGGGATATTACGGAGTCAGAGTCAAAACTAGCCATATTACGGAGTTGGTGATAAGTTGTTTTTACTAGCGGAGTACGTGAGAGCTTTCCCTTTTCTTTGGAAAACACTTACAGAATTATGCTTTTTAATTAAACATGGTGTTCCCCGAAGCGTCCGAGGTCTTTCCTTTCTCTGTGTTTGTGTGTCACGGGGGGTCACCGCGGGCGAATTCAATTGGAGAAATATACGCTGGAGGGGGACGTGGGAATACAGCTTATTTCCTTTTTCTCTCCGGCAGACCCCGGGGGCCGGGAAAACGCACCGTATTGTATGTCACTCTGGGCCACGGCCGCGCACCTGCGGCTCCCCCCCTGCCCTCCACCTCGCCGGCGCTGACGGAGAACGCCGGCGCTTCCCATTGGCTGGGGGCAAGCGTGCTCCCTCCACTCGGCAGGGCCTTGATTACAGCCTGCCCGCCGTCTGGTGTGCGTTGTTTTTCACAATTTATTGCAGGGCAGCAGGTTTTGATTTGGTATTGGGCTGTAATCACTGGTTTGCCTCGGGTATTTTTAGCGCATGAGCCGGGACTTTTGCCTGTCGATAGGTTTAACCTCAGCGTGCGCACGATCCGGAATCCACTGCCACCACTGTCATTTAGTTTTGACGTCGGTTGGAGACCATGTATTTAGGCCTCGGATTGGTGACAAGCGGAATGACATGCCTCTGTTCTACAGAGGTCAACATTACATAGACGAGACTAAAGGAGACCTGAGGTATAGGCTGGATATACTTAGCCAAGCCAGAGGCATATGCCTGCCAGTGCCAGGTATCACTTCACCCAGGTAATTCGAGCTGAAGGAAGAATGTGTATTCTGTTCCCTAACTGTATACAGTATCTAACAAAAGCCTAATCAGATGGTCCTGTTCACGTCCCAGGTAGCTCATGCTAGGGATTAAATGATGGCCTCCTGTTCTGTGTGTAGAATCTACATGTGGCAGCACCGGCAGTTGCCGAGATCTTCGCTCTGTGGCAGCAGCATTGCTGTTGCGCATGAGCTGCATCACCCATTGCATTGCTGTTCTGCATGAGATGCATTACAAGACCAACACATTTCCTAGTTTGCTTCTAGAGCTTTTTTTGGTCCATAATCTGTTGGATTTTTAAGGATCTTCACTGATAGCTGTTTGCTGTTTGTGTTGAATCTTTGCTTGATTAAATGATTAAATGATTAAATGCAAGAGGATGATTCTGAGCTCCTGATATATAACATGGAGAGTAACCACATGCCGTAGTAGAGGAAAACTGAAGTACTGCCCATGTCGTGGCTTTTGAACGTAGCGGTTTCTCTGGAAAATTATGTCTGATAATGGGGGAGCAAAACATTGGAATGCTACATTAAGAAGGAACGCTCTTTGGAGGGAAGGGCTTCGATATCAAATGCGGCCATACAAGCGATGAAACTGCCATGCCTCATGAAATATACTGAAGTGTCTCGCCACTATTTAATGCGTTCCACTCTTGAAGTTCTTAAAAAGACTCGGGGCTCGGTCCCCTCTGCCACATTTATCAATTAACACTGCAGTAGCCGGAGAAACCGCTCAATCGATTGCAGCTGTCCCTCTTTGATGTTCCTTTCCCCCCACAGCTTGCTGAAGGCTGTCGAAGAAAACAGACGCACATAAAAATGATTTTTAATCAATGCCGTGGGATCTTCCGCCGCCCCGTTCATTTAATCGGGGAGCCTGAAGGCTTTTTAAAAAGTGTGAGATTGGCGGGCGGTGTCCGGCTGGCCGTTTTGGGGATAGTAAATAAACTGACACGCCGCCAACCCCCAGAGCAGCGTGGGCCTTCTGAAAAGAACGCTGGACTCCGGCGCGGTGCTGGAGCGCCGGCGGCCGAGACACACTTTCACCGGAACCGAGGTGACGCCAGACGAACCTGACGAAACGGCTGGCCCGCAAAGCGATACCACGGGCGCGTCCACGCCGTGACCCCCCCCACCCCCTTCCACCCCGCTCCTTAACGACTTCCTCCTCCCCTGGAGACGGAGGGCCGCGAGACGGCCGAGGCGCGGCGTGAGACAGGACGTTTCAGACCGCAGGGCCAGGCCTCTAATGTGCTCCGTGTGTGAGAGCGGAAATAGGAAACCCAGAGTATCACCGATTCATTACTATTCATCATGAACATACCAGCAAGTGCCAGTATGCAGTGTAACTAAGCTGTAAACTAAGCTTTCATGTAAATGTGGCTAGGTGATATCACCATATGCATCAGACAACAGATCTGCAAAATTACAGGATATGATGACAGTTGACGTATCTCTTTCATGTTCATTTGTTGGCAAGTATCTTCCTTGTTTTGGTCTTTTTAAACCTAATATTTCATGCAGAGGGCATTTGAAATGCTGACCCCATGATGTTGCCTAGCGAGGGCTCGGATGTTCAGACATACCATGGTGGGACGTCCTGTAGGGTTCCCCCCCGCGCCCCACCACTAATGAGCTGATCGGGACATGGGTATCAGACAGAGGTTCTGGTGGGAGATATCTAAAGTGTTCTTTAAACTTTCCTTTGGGTGATTGTTTCCCACAGAGTAAGCTACCCACAGGCAGTGCCTGCCTTTTCCTGCAGAAGGCCTTGTGTTACAGATTGGTTTTCTACATTGAGGGAAAAAAGGTTTTAAAAACGACTGTTTTCTCAGCCAGTTTTATTTTAATTTGGCCATGCTTTAACGCACTACACAGTTCAAAGCACTGAGCCATACACGCGTGTCTTCACAGTGCCTCCCAACACGTCTCCACTGGTTTTTGGACCAGTCCAGCCAGCGGCATTGAAACAGTCTATTTGCTGAGGGGAAAAAGGCTTTTAGGAGTATTGGGTCGGCTGTTATTGCACGTCTCGCCCACAACAGCAGGCTGCGTGTACCTGTGGTTTTCCTCTCGTCGAAACCCAATAACACTCCCATTGCATCATATTGAACAGTTTACAGAAATGGAAGCAATGCTGGCAGCCTCTCTGGGTTTCCACTCTTTTTTTTCATATATTTCAGGGAGTATGGTCAAAACAAACAGCAAATATGCGCTGTATGAAAACTGGCCTCATCAAAGGCCACATTCCACTCTAAGCGGAAAAAAAAACTTAACGCAGAGCCGCAGCCCTAAGCTCTTTGAGGCATTGGTTAATGGCCTGTCTAGCAGAAAGGCTTTTTTTTTCCTTTTGCCTTTCTCCTGTGGATTTTGTGATAATCGCCTTCACCTTCCAGTTCACCTGTCCATGTATATGTTCTTAAGTTTTACTCATGCCACTGTGTTGGGTCAGAATATACGCAGTGAAAACGGCAAACGTGCTTGTGGCCACTTATTGAGGTGATATTCTGAAGAGCCTCATTGCTGGAGACAGATGGTTTTAGGAGCTCCAGCTACCCAGCTTTTGAGAAGTTGAGTCACTCGAAGCGGTAGCAGCCAAGCACATTATTGACATTGCGAGGGCATATTAATATTTTCCCTGCGCGTGGTATTTTGTGGACATTTTTTCAGGATTTTCCTTAATCGAGACCGCAGTTAACAGATGAGGTTTTCCTGTCAAAATGCGGAGGATGGTATTTTAAGCAAATTTTGGTTTCGGAATGATTTTTGTAGTGAAGCAGGGGAATTTTAGCATTCATCTGAACTCTGCTGTAATGAAATGAAATGCTGTGGGTTTACTGAGCCGAGTGGCCCTGCGGAACATCAGATGCAGTTGTGCTGTAAATGCGAGAAGAAGAGCGTTGGACGTGGTTATTGCGCTCTCCAGTGAGCTGGCTGTTGTGGGTTTGCCCTTCAGCGTACCATCAAGACCCCCACCCAAACGCCCGCCGGAGATATCCTCAAGTAACTCCCACCTCGTCTGACGCTAAGCTGTTGCTAAACTCTCGCAGTCTCACAGCTGCTCTTGCTTCAAGCCACATTTCACATCGGTGTCAATCATAACAGTTTCCATTGAATTGTGGTGAAAAAAGCGAAAACAAAAGCCCTGGTCTTCGATCGTAGCTGCAGCTCTGATTCCCTTCACCTCACTTGATCTGTTGCCATAAGCATTCCATACCATGTAAGGTTAATGCAGTTCAACTGCTCCAGGGTTCACATGCAGTCAAAGGCGGGAATTAACCAGTAGCAGTTAGGTAATTGGCAGGTGCTGACTAGCCAATTGAAGGCCGCTGAATGAGAAGCACACTTATTGTAGGCAAGGCATTCCAATCCCTCTCTGCAGATACCTCCCCCAGAGCGCCTCTCTCTGATTGTGGCATCAAAGTTCACACAGTACCCTGCATAGTTCTGCCCTGTTTTAAACCACAAATCACAAATCACAAACTTCTGTAAGTTACCTTTCCCCCATCAATACCCTGTCTTACAGTTTTTTCATGTAAAATACTTATCTGATTGAGGGGATACATACAACTATTTGTAAGACATGTTTATGGTTGCAAGATCTTTCACCTTCGTAGCCCTGATATTGTCAATGGTGTTGGCACAAATCGATCGATCAGAAGCGACTGACTAATGATTCATAAGCAGCAATAACTAATTAACTTACCACTTGTTATTAAACATATTATTAACAAGACTTAGTAACCAGTGTTATCGATGCAAGTTGCCTTGCCCTTCCGAGAACTCCAAAACACGGTTAACAGAAGAGTTCCAAAGGATGGTGGCGGCCAGCAGCTTCTCCCAGGCTGCTTCATCTGTCCTGTCCCTGCCCGACAATAGAAGCCTTCTTCCCCTTTGAAGACTTTGGCAGATGTAGAACGATACATTCCTGAGCGTTTTTTTTTTTTTTTTTTTTGGACTCTCAGAATGAAGAAACAGCCCTTCCTGTGCTGCTTACCGAAGTATCTTTTCGCAGATTTGATACTCCTTGACCCCAATTTGTGGCACCTGTGGATCCCAGCGCCGGAGTTCCCCGTCTTTTAATTGGAGGGAAAACAGCGCCGTGAACTTTTGGCAGCCGCTTAATTCAGATCTGTTACAAATTACCCCTAAATAAGGGACCCTCTTTTTTATTATTTTGCTCCACACATGTGCCTACAACCTACGATGACATCATCTTTTTTGCAAGGCCTGCAGACAGTGGTCGAAGTAAACCACAGAGAAATTGAGTTGCCTGTGCTAATTTTAAAAAAGAAAAAGGCAGGTCTCTGGTTACTTTAAAACACCACATTTGATATGGCTACGGCTTTGAAGAAAGGCCAGGCAACTGCAGATTCTTGCCTTCCATATGCAAGTAATGAGCACGAGCACTCTGACAACCGTCTACGCTGTGCATATCGCACAAACAGCCAGTGCTAAAGAGGAAAAAATAGTTTTAGCAAGTTACAGATGAAGTGGCAGTTTCGAACTGCAGTCCTGCGCATTTTAAAACCAAGTAAAATAAACACAGGTTTTAAAGCATGAATGAGTTTTTTGTTTTCTGATAACACAGATGTCAGAAGTGATAAAAATTTATGGAAAATGTCGAGGAATTGGAAAAAGTTAACTTAAGTATCTCACAGGACAAGTATCTAAAAGGACAAAATGCCTTGTGGTTAGATTGAAGAGGTCCCACAGCAGGTACCAGGGTTTAAAAAAAGAGGCTGTTTGAAAACGCTGGCTGGAATGCACAATCCTTCTGCAGCTCCCTTCCGCAAAACATTAGAGACTAACCCTCAACAACCTCTTTAAAACAACTTTTAAAAACATTCCTAATGGTATTTGCTTGAATTGTTACATTTTAGTTTCTCCCACACTTCCTTTTGGTCAGCCACATTAGATTGTCTTTTGAGTATTAAATATAGTTTATAGAAACTCTTTAAGTCCGCTTATGAAAATGTTGGGACATTTATACAGATAAAATAAAGTGGTACAATTGGTGGAAGGTATGAATTTTGATGACTTAATCAAAATACTGCCCTTGACAAGCCATTTTTGGACACTCTACCTAAAACGCAAAGGGAGCTAATGTCTGGAGGGAGGGGGGAAAAAAGCAAAATATATTTTTATTGATCTTTAGCTATCGCTTCCCCTCTGTGTTTATACTTTAAAGGCTTTAAAGGGGCTTTTGAATATAACTCTACATATCCTTAGTGCAGAGTCCTATAAGTTTTCAAATGCAGGTTTGAAGCTTAAAAATATGCTGCCGCCGGAGCCAAGAAACGATAAAAATACCTCTGCGCCCACTTCTGGGCGCGCGCCCTCCATTACGGCACTCATTCTTACATAAATTGACATTGGCATGTCTCTAAAAACAGGATGTGGTGAGCTCTTAGGCAGATGACCAGCTTTCACCAGGGCTGTGGAACACTGTTTCCAGTGGTGCTGGTCTACTTAGTTTATTAGCCGTCTCTCTGCCCTGCCCGCAGGAAGGCAGCCGCACGCGCACGTTCCCTCTACTCGGTTGGGCCGCGTTTCTGCTGAGGGTGGCGAGGCGTCTCGCGGCACGCAGGCCATCGCTGTGAAGCGTTTCACTGCCGGTGCTGCGCAGACGGATTCTGAGGGTGTCATTGAGACCCCGTTACCTTTGTGTGGGCCCAAGGATGTTATCAACCCGGAGATGCCGTGTGTAGGGTCTCCGAGTCTCATGTACAGCAGTTTTCGTGGTGATGCAAATTCGCCAGGCGTGCTTTTTCGGGACGTAGATCAGTCAAACTAACACCCTCAAGGATGAAAACAGAGAGCAGGGACCAGACCTGGTGTAAGGACTCCTATCACTGCACTGTGTACTTTTATGTGTCTGTTCATTTTTTTGTATTAATTTATTTATTTTAAATATCCACGGTCTGTTCAGCATCCTAATTGTTTATGAGCACACCGCACTTTTGATAAATCCCCAGAGGAGATCTCCACGCATGGCAGTGGTTTTCCTGTATGTGAAGTCTCACACATCAAGGCTGAATGTCAAAACTGGATTAAATGCAAGCCCCTACACTTGCAGTTGTATGTATCTGGCTTACATCTCAATATTGAGACCAAGAGTAAAGAGAAACAGCCATTTCTTTCACCAAAAAAATCAAAACAATAACCTTCAGAATATAAAAATCTCCAATGCATTGTGGGAGTAGTCCGATTGCTCTTTTCAAAGCGGCCTGAAACATGGCAGAATTCATCATCACTCTTCAGTTTATAAAGCTAATCCACTAAGCCTAAGGGCTATGTCCCTTTAGCGTTCATTCTTGAACCCGGTTCCCGGTTCAACCCATGGGCGATTTTAGACTCTGTTTAGGGGTGCTCAAGCACACCTAAATTTCATTTCAGCACCCCTACATTTTGTGGTGTAAAACTCATGTTACTTACTAGTAATTCATTAAAAGTATTGTTGTAAATTAAAATATCATATATGGAAAAATATTAATGTATTAATTGTTATCCAGTGAAATGAGTGATTTAGCAGGGCTAAACACTTTTGCAAGGCACTGTATGCATGTCACATTCTCATTAGGGGCTGAGCCCCCCTAAAGGTCTGATCCTAGAATCGCCCCTGGTTAAACCTGAACAGTTGACCCCTCTCAATGTCACGTCCTGTGACTGTCAGCCTTCTCTTTGTGTCCCCCTCACCCCCTGACTCGTCATCCTTCTGTGTGCTTCTCCTCCGTCCTGAAATCAGAGCAAGACCCCCTGATTTATTTCCCCGAAACCTTCCTGCTCCAGCTCTGTGCTAATCCCCACCCCAGCTGTGGGGTCCCCACTGGGTCATAAATCTGAGCTACTAAAGCCGTACCTGGACAGTGCTCAGAAACTGCTCTCTGTCCAGGAAGCTGGAGGAGGAGGAGGAGGAGGAGGGCAATTTGATCCCTAAGCTAGCCTTTAACCATATCACACAGACAGTGATCCTGTTTTTTCTTAAATGGGCAGTACACCTTTCATTTAGAAGGATGTGTAGCCTCTAACCACGCATCTTCCTCACATGTCTCTGTCCCAGATTACTTTTCAGCAGCTTTCCCCAGAGGAATTCCCAGTTAATATTGCTCAAAAGGGAGGTGCAAGAGAGTGCCGCTCAGCATTTGGCCCCGTTCTTGTTTGTTTCGCTGGTTCTTCTCTTGGAGAACCTGGGTTCTCCTCACCACAGGGAAGACCGTGCCGGTCAGGGGTTACTGCAGGGGAGCCTTGTGGTGGATCACTCAAACGTAACCGTGTTTGTTTGAACTGCTGCTCACACTGGTATTAAAAGAAGTTAATGGGACTCTGTGGCTTTTTCCCCATCAACTAAGAGGCCAGTGCCCCCTTTGCCATTAATTGAGCCATGGGTTGCCATTTGGTGAGGTTTTGAGACACGTTTGAGGAGCGCTCGTGCATCTGTTGTATATTACCTCTGCAGAATGAATACTGCACCATAGCTGTTTAATTTCAGGCAAGCAGTAATTACAGGCCTCACTGAAACTGGGGTCTGCTCTGTTCATTCGTGCTCATTCAGTTAACAAAGCAAATGGCCCACCCCTCCCCTTTCTCTGATGTCAGCATGTTTCCTGGTTGTCAGTTCCCTTCCCACGTTAGGCCACACCTACAACAGCTGACCAAAGACTCCCATTGACCAAAAGGTGACCAAACAGAGTCAAACGACGCCATTTGGCATGGCTCACACACCCACAATCCCTTGCTGCATCCTCATGTTGCTTTAAAAGGTCATGTTTATGTTTCCAAAATGTGGGTAGAGCTGACTAATGACAGTTTTCCTGAGACATAAAATTACCCCCTATTAATTTATTATTTATTCATTTATTTTTCTTTTAATTAACTTCAATCTGTGGTTTCATGATGAATGCAACACTGAAAAATGTCCTCAGCTCATTAGATAATTCATCTGAACTAAAATATAAGGTATGTTTCATGAGTATTTTACTGTCAAATCTTATATGGCTCCCATTATTCTTAAATTTTCTTTTTCCTCCATGCAAGAGCAGAGGTTTGTAAGACCCAAAATGTGATGTTTTGAAAGAAATATGTGAGAAATAAGTTTTTTTATTATTATTATTTGAAAACCATCCCCCACATAAGAATCTTACATTAAGATTAATTATCCTGTCATAAATACTTGACATTTCATTAAAAAGTGTTCGCCATTTTCAGTCCTTTAGAACAGGCAAATCTCAAATGAAGCTCTATCCCACACATGGTCTCCCACACTTACAGGTTTGCTCACTCACAAAAGCAAGCTAAAAACATAAATTATCAGGATAACAATTATATCAATTTACAATGGCCATAAACCTTCTGGAAATCTAACACCTGATGTATACTAAACTAAATACAATTCATATTGAACGCAATCAATCTCGCCACCTTATGAGGAACGGCCAGACTGTGCTGAAATGGACTGTTGCTGGGGACTCCCAGGAGACCAGTTACCGCGAGTATCACACCGGAGGGCTCGCCCAGTTCAAGGCTGTGGGCTAAATGGAAGGCAGATGTTGTCTTCTGCAAGGGAAGGAGATGTTTGTCACCATGGTGCTCCGTTGCACTCCTAAGTACCATTATATCGAATTCACCCTGAAGAACTGACGCCGCACACTCAGTCCTGAAGCTAACCATAGACATGTCTGGGAAGGAGAAGGATAGGCAAGGCTTAAGCTTGATGGAATGGGACATTTTTAAGTGCGACGTGAAACGCGACCCATTGAGGTTCGGGAGACGGGGGAGGCGGGGGGGTCTCGTTCCATGCATGCCCGGGTGCTGACGGTGTTCCCGTGCAGCGGAATTGCGGTTGGTCCTTGAACGCACGCCGCGTCTTTCTGCCGACCTCGGCAGCGCCTGCTCCGGCGCCTCTCCCCGCCAACCAATGGTCTGGAGGGAGCTGTCCCCCGTCCAGGGTGGACCTGGATCCCCTCACTGGTTTTGGGAGAGGTGATGTCAGCATCTAGTCCTTTGTGATACTCAGAGAGCTCTCTGCTCTGAGTCTTGTGAAGGTTATGGCCTGCAAACCGGTCTACCAGGTGCGGAGACGCCCCTTTCTCCTGCCAGGGGCACAGAGAGGAGGTGGGAGAAAAGGTGGCCGTAAGAGCTCAGCTAGGCCCAGTCTGTACTTCTGTGCTCACCATGTGACCATCACTCATAGCCAGCGTCCAATCGGCATCCTCTCTCTTCGAGGACTCAAGAAAGCCTTCTGGGAAAAAGCCACAGGTCATGGCAGAAGTGGCCCTGTTAAAGCTGCAGGCTCACATAGTCATCATCCAGACCCATCTACACTTTACTGCACTTTAACATCCGCTGCCCTCTGTGTGTGGGGGATTTTGCTGGCTAATTATGTTGTGTTTCCTTTTCTACTCAGGTTTTGAATGTCTCTGGATCTGCGAGCATCCAGAGGCTGCCGAAACGGGAACCCTTCTTGTCTGGTCAGCGAGGTTGGTCTGCGTAATCGTAACGCCGGTGTGGTCAGACGGCGCGGTAATGTAATTTCAGATGAGTGCAAAACAGGAGCGAAAGTAGCAGAGGCGAATGGCAGCGTGTTGACATCATCTGCTTTCAGGCTGAGGGAAACGAGCGGATTGAGAGGTTAGGGACAGGCCGATAAATCGTTTTATCTACCCGTTCGTCTCTCTATCCAGCTACGCGCCGTCTGGCTGCACGTAGCCATCAGCAGCCTCTTGTGAAACATTTGGCATTTGTCACGAAAGTAAAAACAATGAAACATAACCCCATCCTGTCTCTTTGTGCTAGACGAAAGGTTTCCGAACCGGTACATATTTTGGGCCTTGAGTAACCATCATAAAACGCACTTTTTTTTTTGAGGAAGGGGGACACATGAGTTATACTACTTGCAGATTAAACCAGCAATTAAGGGATTCGCTATCCAAACATTATCGCATGTCGTGTCTATATATATGTCACCAAGGTGTGGGCAGCCCAAAGAAAACACATGAGCTCAGGGCAACTCCGGCGTAGCACAGAGCCCAAGGACAGGGGTGGCCCAGTGTTCTGAATAAAACTTTATAGGGTCAAATTTACTGATTTACAAACTGGCAGGGGTTGGTCAGATGAGAAGCGAGAGGAGGAGAACTCATATTTCGAAAGTGTTGAATGTACTCGGGAGAAGTCAAATTGTAGTTAACAGCTGTTAAAACACAAAAAATACTTTGCCGTAATCAACAAGGGGCACCCCAATTAGGCTGTAAAATAACGCAGTAAAAAGGCAGCCGAGCCGCGCTCCCAGTGCACCCGGCGAGTGCCAGAGATAACTGTGGCGTGGAGCCGTTTGGCAGAGCCGCCGACCTCGCGCCGTCACGTTTATCAAGGGACGGAGGACGGGGGCAGCCGTGTGGGACGGTTGGAGCTTTGCCATGTGACGTGTCACATTTAGGTCATAAAGACCAAAAGCAACCTCTACAGCCCCACCCCACAGTAGGGCACTGGCTTTGGACTTCCTCAAGTTTACCCCCCTCACATAAGTGAGCAGGAGGTGTCTATCACATGAACCTTACAGCCACCACACTGCTCGAAAAGTAAATACCAGTGAGAGTAACATCAGAAAAGCAGCATGTTCCTTTAATCACAACACAAAGCACAGTCAAAATATCTAATAAGTGGGCCTTCCATCATATCATACCCAATGCTTGCCTCAATTAACCTAAGAAAACCTTAGACGGGAACTTCTTGAACCTCTTGCTCAGTGTTAGTCTGGAGCAACAGCTCAGGTCAGTTCTCCAGGGGGAGCCATTACCATTACCGAATGGCATGCTGGGACAGAGGCAGACTTGGGCGCTGCTTGTGTTTCACTCTTGAGTAATAGTAGCGTATTGTCTGTCAGAGGGCTTGAACTGCCGATTGCCCGACCCGTTTCCAGGGGCTGGCAGATGAAGGGAACACGACCTTCGCCTTCAAGGGGATGAAATCAAAGCAAAACAAAGGCGGTGTTACAGCCGTCTTCTCCATGGGCTGAGGGAAGAAAAAAAAAAAAACCTTGAGGACGTTTATTTAAGACGTAACCTGGTTTTACTTATTTTATGTAATTTGTTATTCTTCCTCGTTTATTTTGTCCTGTCGCATGAAATGCAGGAGATTGTTTTCGATGGCATGTGTCCACTTTGTTTTTTCAAGTGCTTCCCGGTTAATACTCTTACCACCTGTTCTGTCCCTGTCTCCTTTACCCAGGGCCCAGAGCAGGCCCCGTGATCCAAATGCGCTCAATATGTCAGTATTCGGGACATGGGGAACACTCCAAATGCTGCCCTGTAAAAACAGAAAGGTGTTGATAACACCTTCCCATTAATTGATCGCTGTCTGTTTAAGAAAAGAAGGAATTTACAGAAATAAGGAACACGTCATGAATTCATCAAAAGGGACTTTTTGTCCTAAGAGTTTTTGTCCCAAGCTGTTAATAACTCGCTGGCACCAGTTTTGAAGTCTACTTGTATGTCAGGTGTTCTTCAAGACAAAATGCCTCGACAATGTCAGAATGATGTAAATATAGTCTCCTGATTTTATACAAAGTGGATGAAAAAAAAGTCCATTTGAAAAAGGGGAAAAAAAGAAGAGTCAAAGTAATTTTCAATAGTTCTGTGGTACCCATATGTCCTGAAGACTGGTACACTGTATAGCGGGGTTCTAATGATTCAGAAACTGCTTTAAACTCAATACAGGTTTTGTTAGCAGGCTGTCTCCAGGGTCTTGCACAAGGTAATATGTCTGACCCTGGAGTTAAACATCGGCGCTCTCCTGTCATCTGTAAAGGGGAAAGCGTTCTTCACGGCGTACCTGCTCTGTCTCATATCTCCGCCTGACAGGAGACGGGAGAGGAGAAAGCGCGTTCGAGGAGAGCTCCCACCGGCAATGTGCCTCCCCAGGCGGGGGTCCGGTCGCCGGCTTTCCGCAAGCTGTCTAGCCTCGCCGCAGCGTGCCTGATGTATGCTCCCCTCCTAAAATCCCTTCATTTGAAATGGCGCGAACACTCCCTCGGTCTCTAATGAAGGGGCGGCCGAGGAAGCCAGCCCCCGCTTCTCACCCACAGGAAGAGCACTGATTGCGTTTGGCTGACGGAGGAGAGGCTGGGAAGGGGCTGGTGTTGTGGTCGGAGCAGGACCCTCGGCAGAAGACCAGACACTCCAATGCATGCATATTATAAGTGGTCACTTCAATAACCCAGAGCTCAGATTTAATGTGGAAGTTACTCTGCGTAATAAAAAGACCACGTCATCTGGCATGCAAGAAGCCAGGTTGGTTTAATGTAATCTATTTTCCTTGTGTACACCAGCCATTTTTCATCAGGCATGCAAATGTCATCATTTTTGATAACACTGATAACTAGCCTTGAATATCATTGTCTATCAACCTAAGGTTAACGTGAACTGATACCTTAAACTGAATCTCTTTTCATTCGTGTCCAAACAATTGTACACATCTGTGGTTGCTTTTATGATATGGTTGCATTTCATAGCAATGTAACATCCCCAGACATGTTCTGTTCTTCTGTGGTGAAAAAAAATTATTTTCCAGACACTGTAATTACTGCCATTTTTCAAGGTTTTTAGTCAGAGGAGAAACATTGAGGGCAACAATGGAATTTCCTCTGCATGTCACACCTGATCTTTCCTTATTTTCCTCTGCTGCCTAACTCCTACATTTCCCTTCAGCACCCTCAAGACTGGAAGAGCATTTCTCAGATATGCTGCTGGAGGCCTGCCATGCGTGCTGAGTTCTCAGCTAATTAGCTTTGATTGAGCTGTTCCTTCAATGCGGATTTGGTTCCGAAAACCACTATTGGCTGCTATGTCTGTGTCACAGAAATAGGTTGTTGAAAATGTTTGTTTTAACAGAAGGATGCAGTGAAGGTGTTTAAGTTATTTCTGTTCATTTTGGCCCATTAAATCAGCAATGAAAAGTAATTAGCTGTTCAATGGGGCCTCAAAAAAATAATGGAACAAACTGAGGTAAATTGGGGAATTTCTTGGGGTGGAAGTGAACAAAACTGTTGGATAAACATCTTTAATGCCAAATAAACTGTATTATTCAGTTAAGTCAATCAATTATCAGGGCAATTAACAGGAGGAAAAATAACAGAATACAAGGCTTGAAGCATGCAGTATGAATCATAACTGAGTCAGGCCCATGTTGAAATCAGGTAGTTACAGTGTGTATCACAACCTCAAATTATGGGAATGATTAGCCCAAAAATACTAACAACCTTGCTCACTTACTTTCACTAAGCAGCTACTCATTCAGAGTGACTAATATAGCTTACGGTTTTTACATGTTACCATTTATGCACTTGGATATTTATTGAGGCAGTTTAAGTTAAGTACGTTGCCCAAGAGAAACCCAGCAGTGGCACTACTGGGAGCTGAACCAGCAGGCTTTGAATCATGAGCCCTGCTCCTTACCACTGCACCACACTGCTGCTCATATTAAAATTCAGAACATGATTCTGTGACATACAAAGTTCCTTATCATTTCAGCATAGCCTCCCAGTTTTTACCTTGGTGTTCATGTGATCCAGTCCTCTTGCATGCCTCACTGCTTCCCCTAGGAAACAGCAGCTGGAACATTACATAGCTGAATGATAATTTCTTATTGGTTCCTGGCAGTCCTTGCTTGCTAAATTTGTATAACCTGATGAGATTATAATGAATTTTTTTCTGGCCTGTCAGAAATTGACCCACAGCTTGCTTATGCCCTCAAGAGCAATCACTGTAGCTGCTGAGTGCCTGAGACTTTACAATGATGTACACTGTCAAGCTGTTGAAGGATTTAAGCCTGAATATGCCAAATGTAATGGTGGCAAAATCCCAGTAAACTGGTAATGGCTAACATGGCTAAAATCACGCTGTGTTCTAAGCTCTGCTGAACCTCTAAGGGAGCTGCTCCTTCAAGATGCCCATCATCGTCTCACTCAAAATCCCTTTCAGCATTGAAATCCTACTGCGGTCTGCAGGATCAAGATGAGATCCACTAATCAACTTCTGAACTCCGATTTTCTTTAACATTGTTTACTTAGCAGATGCTCTGAAGAGCAGACAGGCTTATCTGTAGCAAATCAAATAGTCACATACATCATCCATTTATACAGCTGAAGATATCCTGAAACAGTGCTCAAGGGTACAACAGCAGTGCCCCACCCTGCACCACTAATATTTGGATTACCGGTTACCAACCCCTACTGGTGCATTCTCAACAGAAGAGCATTCATGACAGCCCTCTACATAATGAAGCTAGTAAATCCGTTTGGTATGCATAAAAATCGCTGAACAAGAACTGGCACAGAAATGTAATAGGAGCTCGAGAGTGCCTGCTTTGAGAATCTCCAAAGAAAGCAATATGCCACGGCGATGAGGTGCTAGCTGCAGGGGACTGCCAAAGCAAGCAGGGGAGGGCTATAATGCCATCACCTGGATCCTGCAGGGTACCATCACCTTACAGTCCAGGAGATGCCACTCACCTGAACCATACCTTTACGCAGATCCAATGAGAATACTGAGCAATAGTTTTCCTCAAACTAATGGAAAATTACAGTATAACACAGCACTCTTTTATTTAGTCTTTGAAAAATCTCTGGAGATTTTTGCATATATCATTAAATCCAATCTGCTGCATACTCCATCAGGAAGAGATTTATGTCTGTGTACCAGAGTTAAAATCAGAGGTGAAAGAGGCCAAGGTGAAAGAAATCTGAAATTGCGTGTCTGTAGGAGTCAGGGAGCATCATTTCCCTAATCTCCGTTGTTGACACTGCAGGAAGGGTCTGCCCAGACACAAAAAAGGATCTGCACAAGCACAAAATGTTTCAGGGTGTTCTTTAGACCAGACATTTGTCACTTATCAAATTGTAGGGACAGTTCAGGTCTTCCGGTTCCTTGGGAAAAATGAACATTTTTAATATCTCTCAAGGTGAACAGTTTACCTCCATCCGCATTCCACAAGTCCTCCCACTGAGTCAAAGACCAAAAATGAACACTAGAACAATAGGGATGATTTTTAAAAACACTTCAAGGTTGCTTCCTTTCATTTTTTTAAGCAGATAAAGACATACAATCAGCATTAATTCATTGTTTATTTGTTCTGTTCTGTTCAGATAACATTTTGCCTTTGTTATCTGTAGTATGATACTCCTGGAGTGCAGTCATTTATATAATGTTGAAGAGGAGCATTTTGTGATTGGTACATTTTGTGGCAAGAGCAAACCAATGAATTTAGGTGCTTGACAGCCAGTTTGTGATGGAAGTAGATAAAGTGGAGAGAGGGGTTATTACTGAAGAAAGGGCTACACTGGACATAGTGGATGTGATCGTTACGATTGGGAAGGGTCCTACTCTTCTGTCAGAAGGATACCTAGCCTGGCACAGATAAACAGGTTGTTGACCAAATAGCCTTGGACCATAACAGAATTCACTTTCCATTAACTAGACAAAAAGGCAAAAGTAACACAGTTTGTGTCAAATGACCTCTTAGACAAACTAGGGGCCACATGTATCAACGGTGCGTACGCACTAAAATCGTGCTGAGCACTTTTCTACACAGAAAACAGTATTTATGAACAGATACTTATTGGGGAAAACATGCGTACCTCTACGCATGGTCTCGAGGTGGCGTACGCATAAAATTTGTAATTTGCAGATTGGCGACACCAAGGGGAACTAACGGTAATGCAAGTAAACGGGTCTTGTGTCAATCATTGATGAGTGTTATCGCGCCAGGATGAACTGAGTTAAAAATGGTTAAAAATGGTGAGGGGCAAATCTTTTTATATAGTAAAACAGTAGATTATCATCCTGCTATGCCTATTTTCTATTCATTTTTTTCATCCGACAGGTGGCAGTATAGTGGTGTTTTGACTAGATACGAACAATTCCTTACCTTACCTTTTCCATGTGTTTGTGCGTCATGGCCGTAATATGAAATAGGAATATTTGGGGCAGATTGCGAGGTCACCACCTAAAATTGGTCTGGTGGTAGGTTTAATGAAATCCATTTATTTGCATTCACCATGCAATAGCCTCTGAAAGGCTAAATAACAGCAACACAAAACAGCTGTTTCAAAATCAAATACATTTATTTCACAGCAGTGGTGAAGCCAGTATTAAACCTGAGTGTCCTCGCACAATTTAGGGAAATGGAGCACTCGGAACGTAGGTCTACAAGACGCAAAATAATACAATTTATGAACGATTCTAACCACCGAGAGATGACTGCTAAAATCAGCAAAACAATAGCCAACAGCGTCAGGGTCATTAAGAAAAAAAAAAGATTGGATCATTTTGTCTGTCTTTCTGCTCATGCCATGCAGCTCTCTCACTCCCTCTCCCTCGCTCTCGTTGACCGAAACTTCACTTCCGTGTCGTTTCCACTGAGTATTCCAACGTTTCCAATATTTTTGTTGTTTTTGCTATTTTTCTATCGGGTACATAAAACTTAAACTGGGGGGCAGAAAATACAACTGACGGGGCAAAGCCCCCTCTTGCCCCCCCGTGGCGCCGGGTACAGACACACTGGTCCTGTGCGCGCTTATTCGTTTTTTGGCCTCTCTTAAAATCCAACCACTTCTTCTTCACCTCCTCCACCGTACGCACCTCTGGTGAAATTGCATTCATAGCAGTCACCACTTTGGCCTCCAAAAAGGACATTTTTTCTCCTCTCCACCTAATCAACCATCACCTCTATCTCCGTGTCCAAATAATTTCTTTTCTTACGTCCTGCCATTGATCCTCAACATCAATCTCTGCCTTTTATTCAGGTTTACCTGGGATCTTTATATGCTAATTCGACTATTTAAAAGCGTGTCTCGGTCCATATAAGAACAATTGTGGGAGTGGACGTTAAGCGCGTTCATGTGCACATCATCTCACGCTGATTTGATTTACGCTCAGATTTATGAAGACAATCAGACGTACGTGGTGTTTGATAACTCAGACGAAAAACCTCCGTACACAAATCGTGAGATTGTGCGTACACATGGTTTTGCAGCAAGTTGTACACAAAGATTGATACATATAGCCCTAGATGATGCACGTGATGTGCAAAACTAATATTTAAGAAACAGGTGATGTGGCAGACAAGCTTGTGAAAGGATAAGATAACTTGGTAAACTATTCACAGAAACCTTTCTCATGAGTTCTTACAAAAGGTCCCTTTGTGCAGTATTAGGACTAGGGTCATATATGCACATCGCACACTTTACTTTGGCATGCACTGCAGTGTAACAATGCAGCCAGAGGCAGCTAGTGCCTTCTCCAAGGGATAAAGAGTTCACTCATTCACATCGGGGTGGGGGGGGTTAGTTAGAGGACAGACGAGACTCTGAAATTTTGCAGAGGCTTTGAAATCTTGATATGCCTCGAAGAAGCATTTGTTGAAGACCAGCTTTACTGGTTTAGATTTGGGACACTTCAGGGATGAGTTTGGTTTGGTGGCCATCATGTGTGACACACGGAGTTTGTTGATGTAGACAGCTTGTGAGATAAAGCTCCTTGTAACTCCCAAAGTCTGGAAACGCCATGTGAGGTAGACTCCTATGATGGAAGGGAAGATGTTTTCGAGACTTCCAGCTCCTCAAGTCTCCACACACAGACACACACCTTTGACTCATTAGGCTCATGTGTTAATAAAACAAACAGACAAAATGAAGGAAACCGCACAGAACTGGCCGAGTAGCTATAGGTCTGCAGAGAGCACTGGCTGGGATGAGTGCTTTTTGCAACAGGCTGAGGGACTTCCCCTGTGGCTGTGTTGTATTTTTACAGGCCTCACCTCAGAACATGCCACACACACACCTGTAAGTTAGGCCTTTTCTCACATATCCACAGCTAAGGCCTCTTATGCCAGGTGCAAGCTATGAGTGGTAACTGGTCCTGCAGCACTGAGAGTCTGGATTCTGTGCATTGACAGTTTTATCATTATCCTGAGGCTTGCACTTAATGCTGTGTCCTGTCTTGAGTCCCGTTACTGTGGCTGTGCTGGCAAGCTCAGGACATTCTGTCTGTATGGTGCCGAGGAGCTTGTTTTTGTTGTCCACTGCTCAACATCTTGCAGAGGATGTACTCAAGTAAAGAGTTTGGGTGCAAGTGTCATCCTTCTCTTTAGAGAGTGACACATGAATATGAAAGAGAGGACAGGACACCTCAATATGTTTCACAACAAATGGCTCAAATCTCTCAAACACATTTTCATTTAAAAAAAGAGAAAAAAAGGACTAGGAAAAAAGCACCACTCTCTTTTTGGTGTAAGAAGCCTATATTACCAACACCTACCAAGTTTTAAACCAGAATTGACTCGTCGTGGTAAAAGGAGACCTGGTACTCATAAAACGTACTAATGAGCACAAACAAGACATTCATACTCTGCAACTGTTAAGATAGGACTCCATATACGTACACCTGATGAATTTGAGAGTTGTGCATATTCAAAGCCAGCTATCAACCCAATGCACAACACTGGGCAGGGAAGGACAAAGAAAGAAGTCTGCATGGTTTCGAATGGATTGGTCTACATTCATTAAGTGACAGGCAAAATAATTTACAGCTTATAAAAAACAGCAACAGTGGAGTTTTCAGGAAGGAAATAAGGCTGCTGTTGCCAGCAGATGGGGAAGGAAGCTACCTGCCTCTGGCCTCCATGGCTTTCCACAGAGTTTAGACGGCTCTGCTAAGGCATCACATCCTAATCAGACAATGAAGGCAATGGAGAAGGGTCCTTGCCACAAACACCGGCTCCTTCTGCCGACCCAACTGCAGCTACCAACGCCACCTTCTCTGCCACCTCAGATCCTCTGTTCACGGTGCTCATCCTGAGTCTCCACCAGCTTCCATCCCAAGGAACGCATTGCATTTGCACTGGCTGGTTATCAGCTGTGCAACTTCCACCATATGCACCTCGTTTCAGGTCTCTCTTTTGGACTTTCATTCATGTAGTGCCTGCCTCTACATTACATAACCTGTTCAAATCTGAAAATTATTGCCAGATTCCAAAGAAGACATTTTGAAGTAACAGAGCCTGCGCTGTACTCCTTAGTTTCTCTCCCACACACCGATTGCTAATAGCCCAAATCTGCCAGGGAGGTAGGGACCCATGCCAAATGTTCAATGCAGCAGCAGGGGGGTTTCCATAAAGACACTGAACTTTGCATACGTTCAAGAAAATCTACAGTGTTTGTATAGAAAAATTATTCTGTGCTTGTGCTTGGCCCCACAAATTGGTTCTTGCAGCTATGTTTACATTTCAGCTCCTAAGTTTCAATAAATATTCAATATGAAATATTCAAATGAAAATGTAGAAATACAGCTGCAAGAAGCAAAGAAGGGGGCCAAGCCTAAAATGGCCACTGTCAGTTGTGACTGGTGTCATCAGTAAAATGAGTGAAAAATGTCAAGGGGTTATATGAAGTTTGTTTTATTTATTTATTTTTTTGTAAAAATATGCAGAACAAAAAACAGTGCCTTCAATTGGGTGGCCCATGCCAGCCAAGCTTTTGGGTTTTGCCTCATAGTTTAGGCAGTAAACCACAAAAAGTTTAATACCAAGATATGCTCTCTTTCAATGATACTCTTCAACCAACATTTAAAGGTCAATGCAGATGTTTTAAAAAACAGAATTGATAATGGCTAGGACTTATCAGACGTGTTCTACAATAACCACAACATAATGGATCAAATACATGTATTTATCCCACAGAAACATAATAACAGAATACAGACAAACATATCCCCTTTGCCCACTAAAATGATCCTGAAATTGCGTAGACTACAGTTGATAGAGAGGCAATTATCCCTTGTTTAACGTCGATGTTATTTTCTGAAGAAGAATGTCACAGTACTTAAAATGCACTGTGTGCTGGCTCAGTGGGGATCACAGCTATACACCCTCTGGTGGCTGACAAGGTAATCTTGTCACAGATGAAATATCGTACTTGCACTTGCTTTAACTATGATAACTTCAGCATCACTGCCTCATGTTTATTGCTCAGCCTGGCTGCAAAATTTCTCCATCACTCAGACTTACTCATTTACTATACTGTGTGTGTGTGTGTGTGTGTGTGTGTGTGTGTGTGTGTGTGTATATATATATATATATATATATATATATATATATATACCCCACAAGAAACAACAGTGAATGAGTAATGAGTCTTAAATGTAAATTAAAATATCACAGACACACGAAAATTTATAATTCAAGAATTTATAAATTCAATTATTATAATCATTATTTCATTTTTTATTAAAGTATCAATTTAACAGCTTACTAACAGCTTACAACTAACAACTTAAAATTTATGAAAACGTCACAGATTTGAACAATAAATTCAACATTAATCAACAACTAAATAATAAACAACAACAACCATGTATGTTAACTTAGCGAGTGCAAGTTGACTATACCATGCATGCAGTCCCTCTCTGACTGTATGATGCTATGCATTTGACATGAAGTTTCCTGCAGAAATCAGCAGCTTGCATTGGTCAGCTTTATTTTGTCTCAATCTACCATGAATGTAGGCAAGTAGATTTGTCCCTACTATATAGATGATAATGCAGTCTAACTTCAGTAACACTGTGTTCATCTGTTGACAACCTACATATAAATCACCTCCGATGTACAATTTGAGAGGACTTGCCAATAAGCACCTCTTGTCAGTAAGGCTATTAAAAAGTTCCTAACTCATGGCAGCATACCTAAAGAAATATCTTTTTAATGGAGGGGGGTTACACTGTTTCATCCTATTAGTTAAAAGCAAAGGTGAATCACATAGGATCCATGCCATGTTTCTGAACAATGATGAGGGAACAAGAGAGCATTTCAGCAGACTGCCTTCACCAGTGGATGTGAGTCACTCTTGGCAACAACTAATGCAATTTTCAATCCACATTTTACATTGTCAGGCTGTGTCAGGGCCCCCCCTCCCCTCTCCTCCACTGGAGACCCTCTCACCATGAGGATCTACTGACATCGCTGAGTGGGTCGCTGAGTGGGCTTTCAGTGAGGGGAGGGGGAGAGGAAGACAAGAGATTTAAAAGGTTCACCCTAGGACACCGAAGAGGTCGTTACTCAGCATCTACACAGCAGCAACAAAATGCAGCAGAATCACTGCCGGGACAATGAGTGCAGCTGCTGAGGCATCTGATGCAATTTTTACAGCAATCGCAACAGAATCAGAGTCAGCAAGATGAGTGCAGCTGCATTCCTGATGTGAGGTATACAGTCAATCACAATGGAGACCTTTGGAAAGAATCCAAAATATTTGCTGGGCAGTTTTTTCTATTGGAGTTATGTGTGGAAATTTGACTATTTCTAAATTTCGATAAAATGGTAAATTGGAAGTGATGCAACATTTTCCGATTACTTCCATTTCAATAAGATGTAAAAATACTATCACCTTAGCTTTCTGCCATCTAGTACATACTCTCCCATTTGTTTATGGATGCTATGCAATGATTCTACATTGACCTGAATACCTAAATACACATAACGTTGTGGAAACTATGAGTGTACTTGGTCTTGTGGAATATATAACTTTTATTGTACAACATTGTCCTATATAGAGTAATAGCCTGCATATGGTGACCAAGGACAGGGATACTCAGATATATTTTGTTACTGACATGCCCTGCGTAAAACAGAAGGCAAAGACTATCACAATTTAAGGTTTTAAAGATTCAGAATGAAACTATGAGGTCATTAGTCAGCATCTGACCTGTACTTTATTTCATTTTCCCTACATGAAAGAATTCTTTCAATATTTTAAATGGTTTGGTCAAAAATAAAAACAAGCCAGTCAAATGTACAACGAAAACAAAAATGTGACTGCACACACTGATTTCTTTGAGATGTCGGTCCTGTGGTGGAATATGTTAGATTAACCCTTTCCATGCCAGTATTCCATGTGTACTCTGCAGTCGTGCTGTATATTAAACAGGAATACCAACAGATGCAACACCAACAAATGCTCTTCTGAAGGTATTTGTTGATTGGCTGGCACACGACCTATCAAATAAAGTCATGGCCATTTCTCACCACCCACCAGCTCCTAGTTGAGGCTCTTGTGGTCTCTTACCAGGACCACTGCAGCTCCCTCCTGACCAGTGTCCCAGTGTGTGCTACTAGATTGCTGCTGCTGGCCCAGACTGCTCGACCTGTCGAGCTATTCTGAGATATTCACATCTCACCTCTCCTCTCTTCACTCCACTGGCTACTGATTCCTGCTTGCATCAGGTTTAAAATCCTAATGCTGATGTATCACACAGTCAAAGACATACCTCTGTCCAATCCTACAACTCAGCCAGATCACCACCCCATTAAACGTCAGAAACTCACTTGTATTACTTTGGATTGTATTTGTTCCCTGTGGTTACCCCTCAGCATCTGCACTTGATGTTACTCACTAGAATGTCCTTGTAAGCCACTTTGGATAAAAGCATCTGCCATGGGAATTTATTCAATGTAAATGTAAATGTAAATGTCAACGTCATAACAGGTGGTACCTCAGGACTTTGGTGAGCCAACATCTGCAACCTGCTGAACGGGCCACAAAAATGTACATCAGTTGATGGACAACTTGAAAAAGGCAATTGTACTCTCCAGGCCAGAGTAAGTGGCTAACACTCGACTAGGGTTTGGGCACCTGGCCTGGTATGTCACATCTAATAGGGATATGGGTACTACTGATGGTTGCCATGTCTGTATCAAAACCCAGGAAGACATTACCATGGAGATGATCTGACTCTCCAGGTAATTTGTTATTCTACAACAAAGCTCCTGTACATTTTTGTTGGCTGCTCTGAGTCAGTGCTTGCCACCTGGTTACTAAAGGAAAAGCACTATAGATGGCTACCTGCAGATACCTCAATATGAATTCAGAATTCATTTATGAACAACATAACTGCTCTTAATAGCATTGCACACATCATCCATAACATTTCAGCAGACAAAAATGATTCAATGCATACATTTATTTTTTTTGGTCCTATTTAATCAGTGTTATGAATATAGATTATTGAGGGCACTGATCATGTAAAGCAGGCCGCCCACTATCAAGCAAATTTTCATTGCTTATTTTTGTATTTTTATTTTTTGACATAGTAATGTTAATTTATCAATTTTTAAAGCGGATTACATCCCGGGCTGAGCCCCGGGTGTTTGCAATGTCTCAACATGTCCTTGCTCTGAGGCACAAGTTGTCTAAATTACAGTGTTGTAGATTTCATCAGAGCAGAGCCTGACGAAGATGACAATTTAACAGCTTAATAGAACACATTTATATAGCAACTTTCCAGGATCTTTGTGTTTTGCAATAAGGGGGACAGACTCAATTGCCACAAATATGTAGTACTGATCTGGATAGTCCCCAGTAACCAGCTGTCATTTAGCAGATGCTCTTATCGAGAGTGACTTAGGGTACAACTTTATCCATTTATACAGCTGGATATTTACTGAGGCAATTGTGGGTTGAGTACCTTGACCAGGGGTACAGCAGTAGTGTCCCAATGGAGAATCAAACCAGAAACCTTTCTGATGTGAGCCGTGCTCATATCCACTATGCTACACTGCCGCCCAGCTGAGGTGAAGAGACAGACACTGTTGTGCTGAGGGACCAAATATATTTAGGCTTTGAAAGTTGAAAGTTTTAAACATATGTACAACAAATGTCCTGTGTAAATAATTATTTATAAACAAAACAATGGTGACATTTTATTTGCTTTTCAATGAGATTAGAGAGGCAATTAGGCAATTGACCAGATGCATCTCCTGCTGTACCTAAAGAGAAGAGTAATTTTTCCTTCTCTAGCAGAAAGATGAGACAGAAAATCAGATTGTCTTATGATGGAGCTGAGTGTACATCTTTATGAATGTTCTTCCAGATCGATTGAGATGATTATATTTATTAGGACAATGGCATTTTCCTCCAGCGTTATGCCAATGATCTGACAGAAGAACAACACACTTTGTATTCAAGAGTTACTGAGGGTGCACAGAACAGTAGGAAAGAGTTGACTCCTTTACAAACAAAACCTCTGTCTCTGAGAACTATGCAAGGCTATGCCTCAGGAAAAAGATGAAATCCAAGCCTAAATTTCCACAGAAGCTGCATGTGTGGGAGTGCAATTTCAAGGTGGGGACCTGGGCTTTACATCTGTTGGGCCATCCAATAATAACTTTAATAATAAACCTATATCCTACAACTCCTATAA
This sequence comes from Megalops atlanticus, assembly GCA_019176425.1. NCBI lineage: Eukaryota > Metazoa > Chordata > Actinopteri > Elopiformes > Megalopidae > Megalops > Megalops atlanticus. The sequence goes on from CM032895.1 coordinate 23,945,506, forward strand.
TGATTTCACATGTGCCTTTTTAGTTTGAGTGGAGAGAGACATGTTTCCATGGATAGTGCTACAGTGTAGTGTTCCCTTCCATGTAACTGACAATGTCTCTTCCAGGAAGATGATGAAAACATGAATTTCTACTCTGAGGAGCTGGACCATCAGTTATTCTGATTGTTGCACAACTCATCCAACAACACAGAGCATGGTTCAGGTTGTCATCTGTCTGGCACTTCCAGTGGGTCTCAAGGCCCAATGCACCCATCACCAACTTCTCTAGGGAGAGGTATGGAGCAAGCAACCCTTCTCTGTGCCAATAAATATGTTCTTGAACAGTGTTGTCATGAAAAAACAAAGGGCAGGCATACCTGGCTTTTCCTGTGTTGAACTTCAGGGAAGTATTGTAGAAGTGATGAATTACAAACCCCTGCTGCCCGAGAAATCAAGTGATAGGCACAGAATCCTTGCAATGAGGCATTTTATGCACAGACTGGATCCCAGTGCAATCGCAAGGTCCCAAGCTGGGTCTAATGCATATCAAGGGAGACTCTAGCACACATTTCTCTGTTTTCCACGACTCATTGTTATCCTTTGTGGCGATTAATCACGTATCAGGTTTGGAGCTCCCATAATTTCATTTTATATGGTTGTGTAAAGTTTTAAAGATGAATTACACAATTCAAAACTAACTAAACAGGTACACTTTCAAAGGAGGGGGAAAGACAAGCCATAATGATGTGTTACATCAAGTCCACTATGAAATAAGGGCTTGCCCTTTGGCTGAATGGCATTATGGTACTCACATTCTTTAAGTCTAATGCCAAACTACATGTGTACTACACTAAAACTCCTTGACTTTAAATTATTAGATTACTAAGCTTGTTTAGTTATTTCACCTGGCATGGTAGAGTAACTTATGTCCGCAGCCACAAAAGAATGAGCAATGAAGTTGTCGGTGTGAAATCTGGGTGCTGCTTAAATACATCAGATGATGAGACTGATTCAGCTCTAATGAACTAAACAATGGTGCTGTCTCTGATAATTGATGCTGACTGTATGCTGACGAAACAAGGATGTCAGGTCTGCCACAAATGAATATATCACACTAAACTTTAAAACAAGGAGTTACCAGCAGAGATGCACCAAAACAGGGAGCACCAAACTTCCTCTTAGCCCTGAACTTCATCTTGCACCTGCTAATGCACTTAACAGAATGTGGCATGTTATGTTATCAGATTATGAAATTTATGAATCAGTATAGTCACTGTAAGTCACTCAGGATAAGAGCATCTCCTAAATGACTAAATTTCAATGCAATGTAATATAATGCTTCTGCATGATCTGCATGGCTTCTAGTTAAAGTGCAACATTGTGAAGGTGAATGCATTGAGGATGTTTAACATAGAATTTGTACAGTTTTCACTTTCCATTCTTCTTCGTCTGTTCAGATGAAGGGTTCTCCATTTTGGGTTCAAGGGGGAAAAGCGCTTGGTCTGCTGCCTCTTTCAAGCAGTCTTATATAATTTCTCTGTTGGCTGATTAGGAAGCGTGAAAGAAATCTTATCTAAGTGGCATTTCCAAAAGGCTTTCACAGAGAATGTCAGTAACTACATTCATTGCAAGATCTGCTCAAAACAAAGATGAGAGAAAAGATTCACTGAGGACATTTTGGGGTTTTCTTTACAAAGCATGTCTGTGTGTTCATATTATAGTAAGGCAAAATGTAATGTATGTGTTCAAATGGTAATGTAGTGCATGTAAAAAATATCAGAGCCAAGTCAAAGTGGCTAATGTTATAGCAACGAAAGTTGAATTCTTTTTAAATTCAAAGGGAAAGCTTCATAAAAATGGAAAACTCATACAACGTATAATGTTCAAATCTGTATAGATAAAGAGCCAAGAGTGAATTATAAGAAACATATTAAAATTGCTCCACACACATCTGTCAGTAGGATAAAGTCTTTCTACGACAATCTCTGCTGACAAAGCCAGTTGTGAAAATGATGAAAAAATTGGCACCTGTGCGACTGATATCAGCCTGCTACATTTTTATATGCAGAGCATTACGTCCTAATCTGACCAAACATCCTGTCCTTCTATCACCAAATTCATCTGAGTCTGCTTCAGTGTTTTAAGAGAATCTGGCTGAGGTGTTTGCTGGGGCCTGGGCCCAGTTCTGACACAGAGAGATTTCCTTTGTCCAAAAAATGTTTTTTATGACAGATGAGATGTACACAGTACACTGCCAGGTTGTCAGATTTTACTGAACAACATGCTGCCTTATAGCAGCGGAAAGCTAAGACTGAAAGTAAAGACATTTTTACCGTTTTGCAAGTGGATGGCATTGTTGCTGCACAGCTCAAAGGTCCAAAACTGGCTCAGTCAGTCTGTGTAAAGATTGTGTGGTCTCCTTCTGTGCACATGGATGTCCTCTCAGTACTCTGGGTTCCATGTTACCGTCTGTCAACTGTGTATGTGTGTATGTGTGTGCATGTGTCTTCTGATGGATTAGTGTCTTATGTAGGTTGTAGCAGATATTGGAGCCCTGCCTTTTTATGTTTTATTAAAATATTTTCAACATTATCCTTAATATTTGAAAGAATGTCTCAGAATATTTTGTTTTGAAAAGAATCATTGCCACTGATATTCACAATCTCCCTGATGATGTGTCACTAGCACCTGGCAGATGTTAGCTCTCTTTGATGGCCACCCTCACTTTTTCAATCACGGACATCGTAAATGAATTCAGTACCCCAAAATCTCTAAATTCTAAAACCTTTTCATCATAACACCAAATCTGCTTTACTGCTCATCTATTTTCATATTTGACACTAAAGTAGAATAGGGTGTACATTGCACAAGAGGTACTTAAACCACTTCCCAGTGACCAAATGTTTTTTTTTACTACTCTGAACCAGGAAGTGTACTACATTGACAATACATAGTGTATATTGCCAGCTTACAATAGAGACAGTCCTATAACCTTCTCTAAGCCCCTTATTGGGATTTGCACCGAAACTGCACATGAAGAATGTGAGAATGTTGCCAAGAGCAACAGGCCTCTCATTATCTCTGAGCAGGAGCGTTTAGGTGTGTGTGCACCACGCCGTGAGTTCAGCTGAGTCAACAGCCCTCTGAGCCGATCTCAGCCCGGATTTTCACAGCCCAACATCTCACTTACCACTGCATATGAAGCCTAGTGGTGTCATTGTGGAAACACATCAGCAGAGGAGGTGAGGAAGTTGCCTTGGAGGTGTTTACATTTGTGTACATTACCATCAGTTAGGGTGCTATTAAAAAAAAAAAAAAGTTTCCAAATAAGCTATGCTCTCCTAGGAAAGAGTCACACTCTGGAGTGTCATTAGCTTCTAGCAATGTGCCGTGAACACTAAATTCACCATTTACCTGAAGGGTAAATATAACGGTGTGCTAGGCTTTCAGAGGCACATTCTGAGAGCACATTCGGAACCGGTCAGAGGGGGCTGTAATTCCTGCCATCTGGAGGGTTATTATTTCTTTGACAAGAATTTGAATAATACAAGCCACAGATGAGGCAAGCTAACTAATGCTTCTGCAGTTTCATGCACTCTCTCTCCCCACACACACGTGCATGCGCACATGCTGTGAGCTGGCTGCAATGCAATCGCTCCCTTTCCCCGTGAGGGATAAGGCTGATTGACTTCAATTGTTCTTATTCCCCATGTACATAGAGTCAGACCCAAATAATCTCAGCATTATACATTCCTAATTAAAATTGGTCTCTAAGTCATTATGCTTGCTGGCCCATGAGCTGTTAAATATCCTCTTAATAAAACTTAAAACCGTCTCACTGTCTTGTCTGACTCTTTAAACCTTTCACTCAAGTGTTCCCCCTGAGCTCTGGAGGATATTTGGGGCGGCCGTGCCGGCCCGTTAAAGTTCTGCTCCAGAGAACGTGCTTGGAGCCATGCAAATATATTGTTTCATAAACAGAAGGGCTCACAAATCAACTGCTGCGATATTTCACTGAAAAAGTGACTGACTCAGGTCACCAGTGCCAGTGCTAGAACAATGCTCTCACTAATGAAAATGAATACGCTAAAAAGTGATCCAATTGCTGCATTTTTTCCCTTTGTTTAAAAAAGAAGCACATGTGCAGTCTATAACAACCGTGAAATCCACATAAAATGTAAGTCTGTTAAGGCTGGAGTGTGATAACTGTGGGGCTCCTGAGTGGCTCGGTCTTCACGGCACTTGTCTTGAGGGCAAGCTGAACCCCATGCCCCAGGTTTGAATGCGGCCGAGACACCTGCCAACAATAACCAGGAGCCCGCACAGATGCAGAACAAACTGGGTTTGTTCTGCTGTGGATAGGGGTTTCTAGCGTATTCGCAGGCACTCTGTGATTCATTAGGCACCTGCAAGTTGCTCAGATAACTTTGGTGTAGGGCCAAAGTGGCGTCCATGACACACTCGCTGGGTGTGTTCATTGAAGCACTGTGAGCTTCAGCACACCGGAGAACTGGAGGACTGCAAGACTAACCCAATGCACAACTGCCAATACTATTAAAATATATATATTTATATATATATATATATATATATATATATATATATATATAATTTTGTGAAATTAATGGTCCCCACATCTGATAAACAGAATCAGGGTTTCTTTCAATGTTCGTGAAATAGAATGGGAAATGATGTCATTCCACTGCACAACAATGCCCCTCCTATCAGTGCTGATCCCTAGTGCTTTCATCCCACTTGACTCCTCCCACTGAGATTCTTCCCTTCCCAGAATCCTTCCTCTCCTCACCATCAGTGGAAAACTTTTCAATCAGAGGAATCACCTTGCACAGACAAACTGCCTGCCACTGTCTGAGACAGTGAATGATGAACCCACATTTAAATGTAACACTTTTCTTCTACTACTTATTTTAATTATTTGTTTTGTAGGTACATGTCAACACACAAATAGGTATTTCAATGTTTTGCTTTGCTATCATTATAATCAAAATAAGTAGTGTTAATTTTGTGAATTTCTTGTTACTAATATAATTTGTGTTCAGTGCTTTGGCAAAACAAGTATTGTTTTTGTTGGGTCCAAAAAGCAAACCAAAACAAACTGAAACTGAGCTGCTGACAGCCTTTAAAAAGGCCTCACAGGCCCTTGCAAGTCCCCACCAGCGAGCTCTATGCGGCTGTTGACCCACCTAAAAAGGCTTTTTTAAACTTATATTTCAATAAACAAATCCTAATTGTGAGTATTGGGTTACCTTCGCTCCCTCACACACTAATCCGTTTACTCCATAACGTCTCCGGCCTGAAGCGGCACCGACAGCTCGCAGCGCCCTTACTCCTAGATGAGTGGCGGACCACCCCGGCCGGAGCAGCTGTGTGGAAGGAGACCTGTTTGTTCAGCCCCGGGCGCCAAGCTGATGGCTGCCGTTACTGTTTGGATGAAAGGCAGAATGCTGCTCTGAATCTTAATCATCTGTGGAAGACTATGGATTACGCCGATGGAAAACTTATTGGCCATAAATGTGACCATAGTGGGGGGCTTTCTGGGGTTGATGTTGCTTAAAGCACCCCTGTGAGATGTTTAACCAGTTGAAATGAAGGCTAAGGTTACGGTTCTCGTTCATTTTTAGCTAGCTTGTGTATGGACTTCATTCTCCTTCAGGATGACAGCATTTGGTCAGTGAACAACTGCAATGGATTCCCTAGACCGCCCCAGGGTGACCTAGACTGACCTCATGACATAGACCAGGGTGTTTTCATGCCCTTGGCCTACCTCGTATCTTTTGGTACTTCAGGCTTGCTGAAGAAATGTGGAAGCTGTTTAAATCTGAGGACTCCACCACAGAAAAGTTTGATTTACTGTGGATATCAGTTGTATCTACAAATGCAATAACTTCCAGAAATCACGTTTGGAAAATCTTTCGACACAGGACCCGCTGAGACCCACAAACATCTGCATGTGTCAGTCGCACAGCTCTTCTGTAATGATCTGGTCACAGATACAATTTACCCTAAAAAAAATTCTTTTATGGGACTGGACTGCCATTTCTGACTGTGTATTTCATTAAAATAAACATTGTGTCCTGGAACACAACTCCTCAATAAGGGCAACAGGAAACTCATCAGCATGAACAAGACACCGCAGGTTCCAAACTGTATGTACACAAGGGGTCAGTTTTTCAAGATGCTCTGCCGGCAGCATGTTGATGTAGTGGGGAGGCTGTTAGCCTTTCATCTACACAGCCCATCTGGCTGCTTGCTCTCTGTCTTTTCTGACTCAGCCTTTAACAGTTCCTCCTGCTCTTTCTCCAGCTGCTCCTGCTCCTTGGCGTCCATGTCTTTCAGCTTCACCTCCACGTCCTCGGGTATCTCCACCTCCATCAGGTTCTCCATTCCTGTCTCCGGCTCGTCCCCGATCAAGACCTGGTGGAGACACACAGAGTCAAGTAAGCACACCAACAGCTCAAAGCCAAGAATATCTGTTTGCATGCTTTTCTTTAGCCTTGAGAAAGTGCCACGGCTCACGGTGTTACTTGGCTGCAACTATGTAAGGTCTTAAGATAGCGAACAAGTGATGCTTAAATGACACATGAGTTTCCACAAAATGGACACCTTTGTACCAAAGGGTTGCGGGCCTAAAAATCTTATGTTGGCTGCTTTAACAAAAAGTTGAGAGAGAAAGCACTATGCATAGTTCTTTATCTGCTTTTCCCCCTAACTACCAGAACTTAACAGTGTAATGCTATGAAACAAGCCAGATGACCATAAATTCAAAATCTCATTTGGCCGTGCAGTAAATCAATAATTAATACTACAGGCTTGGTTTGCCCAAAATTCAGTAAAGAAATACAAAGTGATCCAAGATAAGTCTTAAATTTTAAAACCTAGACACATTTACACTGTCCAATTTGATGCTTTATGACACTGAGTCAAAAGAAATTATTGAACTACTTGTGCCTTCTGGACCCTAGTTCAAAAAGATGTCACAAAGAATATCAGGGTTTAACAGAAGACAATGTGACATCGTTTCCATCAGGCAGTGCCCTCTAATGGGACTGTCACCACAAAAGGAGAATTAAGTTTTTCTAGCGAATTAGCGCAGAGTTTTTAAAAACCCAAAGCTGTAAATTTCTGCGCCGAATACTGGTTTTAATTTACTTGGAAGTCTGGTGCTTGACCAAGCACAACAACAGACATAAATAAATTCCTGCAAAGTATTTCTGTGAGTTACTTCAGTGCAGTGATGAAATCCCTTTGGAAAGCTCCTCTCAAATGGCAAATTCCCAGCAACTTGGTATGGAGTTAACCCTTTGGGGTGGGATGCAGACACAGCCTGCTGCTGAGGTGTGGCCGAGTCAGACTCTCGCCGTACCTGCACCAGCTTCTCGCAGGCGGCCACGACATGCGGCTCCTTCTCCCACTTGTGGAACTCTCTCATGATGGGATACACGTTCTTGTCCTTCAAAATCTGACGGCCCACCTTCGTAGCTGTTAGCTAGGGGTTAAAAAAAAAAAAAAGTCTGACTTAAGATGAACAACTACTTATCTTGAGGTCTAGGTCATTGCACGGGACTCACAAACTCTATACTTGACTACACGTTTGGAGCAGTTCAACAGGATGTTCAAGGATAACGTTACGCGTTCCCTGTCGATGGCCTATGCGTGACCACTCTTACCAGGTGCAGAGTCTCAATGAGCATTTTGCGAATGTCGGGGTCTTCCTCCCTCTTCTTATCCTCAGGGAGGTACTGCAGATCCACAGGCAGGCCTGTGGTTAAAATTACCCAGGAACGACAGGTGAACCAAGGATTGTGACCACATCCAGTTCATTCAATTCAACAAGTTGTGTCTTTGCGCTTACGTTTACGCCACAGGTTTGAAGAACATTCGGAAATGATTACGTTAGCATTTGGATGAGAACATCAATCACCTTCATTCTCCTCCTCTGTTAGCTCCTCTGGTCCAGCAAGGGGCAGCAGCAGGAAGGGCAGGATGTCCACGGCATCACTTAACAACCATTCATGGTGAGCTGGAGGTGCAAAATGCAATCATTAGGGTGTGGACAATTTCATTGTCTACCTGCCATCTCCACCTGCCCCTTTCAAGCCTAGACATAATGAATGATAGCACGTTGTGTGCAACAATCGTCAAATCAGCATTCCCTCCAGTAAAGACACTACGGCAGTGTTAGAGTTCTGTCCTGAAATTAAGTGCCAGGGTGTAGTGATTTCAATAGCTTAAAAATTGTATTATTATTACAGTAGTCAAAGCAGCAGTTCCTCAAGGTGCCCACCACTCCACCACGTCTCACTGTCGAGCCCTCGTACTGAGTGAAAGGCAGGAGTCGCTGCACCACACACCTGATGCAAGAGCAGAATCCAAGGGGAGACCATCAGATTAAACAAATATAATACATAGAGGAGACCAGCATATTAAACACATGGAATACTACAGAGAGACTAGTGCATCAGACAGATGAATACTCGCAGTTTCAACATACTTTCACTGCAGAAGTGCCTAGTCCAGCTCTTGGATGGCTAACAGCCTCAGTTTCCACCAAATAAATCAATCAATTAAGATAATCTGGCAAATCACAACCTTCATATAACCAATCACTCCTCCCAGCTCTGACATCATCAGTTGCATAAAGACAGCTCTAAACACACTGGACCACAGCCATCCAAGAACAGGAGTAGGCCTGCTGGCTTTATTGCTTGTTTAATTAGGACCCTCTTCAAGGGTGGTAACAGCAATAACATGCTGGCTGATTACCTTTCCTTATCCAGGATGAACTGCCTGGTCTCCGGCAGCTGGGTGAGGTTGGACAGAAGTGGGCCCAGGTAGTGAAGGGGGGCCTTCTTGTTGTACCCCTCTGTACAGAAGATCTCCACTATTTTGGCCAGGCCGATGTCCTCCTCCTGGATCACCCTGAACAACTCCTTGCAGGTCTTCTCATGGCGCGACAGGTTGGACAGAATGGTGCAGATGCGGTCGGCGAAGTCATAGTTGGGGTCCAGGAGGTTGCGGAGCAAAGTGGGCAGAATGTTAGCGTCTCTCACCAGCGGCTGGTGCAAGGTCTCGTCAGCTGAGAGGTTGATGAGGGCGTGGTAGCAGTCCTTAACAATGGCTATGGAGGGGTCCTGTGTCAGGGTCAGCAGCGCCCTAAGGAAGTCCGGCTTGCCCCTCAGGTACCTGCAGCCGTCCTTGGCGCCAGTGACACCCAGGATGTATTCGGTGGCCTGCCCCTTCACATCGGGCCTCGTTTCCAAAGTGAGGAAAGACAGCAGTTCTTTAGCTTCGTCGTCACTCAGCATCTTCGTCAATTAGCTAAAAACCTGATGTCCATAAGATACTTAATCCCAGTCTGTTCCTCTCCACTAAAACAGTAATTGGTGCGGTCCCTGTAAGACCAGAATACAGGGGGCTAGTTAGAATGCAAGAAACGTTGTGAAAGGACACATTTAAACTAATGAAGCCTAGGTTGCTACACACAGCAATCCCAAACCTAATTTCCCTTTAAAGATGGCAATTTTGGACAAAGGCTTTTACCGATTAGCTGACTGCCCTGATAAACTCCTCCAAGGTGCTGAAAGTGAACAGATATGTCCTAACTAACTTTATAGCTAATGGTAGTTACCGGCTAGCGTGGCAGTCTGTATAAATCCTCACTATGGTACGCAAACAGTAAGTGGCTGCAAATGATTAACTTTTACCTCGCTAGGGGTTAGCAATACTACCTCTACAACAAATCAGAGAACCAGCTGGGTACAGACAGTCGCTACAGATCGTTTGGATACATTGTAATGTAACAGAAAATGTATAACAGTTACTCACTCACGTCCCTGTCGTTGCTGACCACATGTCCACAAGACACACTGTGCTCAGTTCCTGTGTTGGTAAGCGACACGTTACCCAGCCAATAAGAGAACGATACTCCTAACCAATTCCGTTTTGTCAGTCCCGTTTTCTCTCTGGGAAGTGAAGTCGCTGCAGCTTTTTCTGATAGGCTGATCGTTTATCAGCTTTCCATTTCAGTCAGTCCTGATTGGTAGGTTTCTGGACGTCACTTGCACTGCGCGCTAAAATTTTAAATCTCTCATACTGAAAAGTCAATGAGGCTAGCGAGCTAATACACTGGAGGAGTAGAACGAATGCTTTGTGCAGCTATAGCTTACTGTACAGCTATTAAGAGACGGTCTGCAACAACTATGACTGCAAGGTTAGTTTCAAGGGTGATGCTTGCTGGCTAGTTTGCAACGTGCAGAACAGCGGAAGGGCCAGCTCGCTTCTTTGCAAGCTAGCTGTCACCTTGATCGGAATGATTAGCTGGCTAGCATGTAACTGGTTAGCTACACATTGTATTGTGTTGTCAACAGCTAGCAAGCTAACTAACTAGCCTCTGTCATTTTTGCTAGTAGCTAGCTAGTTAACTGTATGAATTCTAGTTATAGACTCGTATTCAACAGTGCTGCCTAAGTTCTGTTTTCAGTTTATGGCAAATACAACTCCGATCACTGAGATGGATCGATACAATGATGTCAAAATCCTGCTGAAAAAATGGGAGCAGTCTTTCTTTCAGGAGAACAAAAGGAAGCCAAACAAGGTAATCATGAGAAATGAAGGTAGCTGCTATTTATCTCAGATCACTAGATAAATGACGGCACAACATTCGCAAGTATCGCCTCCAACTGCTAGGATCCAACATCATCAATACACTATAGACCTGGTTATCTTGTCTAGCTATATAGTCAGATAGTTCGCTTCGAAAATATCTGTTCGATTATGTAGCTATGTTCCAGTTGTCACGTTAAGTTAGATTCATTTCTATCCATCTTTTCTATTTCAGGATGATATTGCTAGCGCCCCAGAGGAGACTAAAAGTAAGTGTGCATTTAGTGTGAACTTCGTAGTTAAACGTGATTACCGTACACATGTGAGCTGGTTATATAGGGACTGGTTTAATGGAAAGTTTGACAGCGTTGTGATTATTCATATTTTCATTTTTTGATGGAGGAAATACTCAGTAACATAATACATTCACACTGAATTGAACTGATTGCATACCTGTATCTCCTTCCATGTGTGTGCCACAGAACTCTACACGGAGTACAGAGCGCTCAAACAGGCAAAGGAACCCGACCGCAATGGACTGTCAGCTCCTTCAGACCAAGCGAGTAAGACAGAGCTACAGGTAAACAAGGCAGAATAACTGGTCTACAGTATGTGAGTAAAATCGGTACTTGTACACCATATATTTGTCTCTGTATCCCTTTCCCCGATTAACCTTGTTTTGGCCTACTGCTGAGAACCGGAGAGTGGTATCTGTTATTGTTTGCGCTAGACCACTTAGCATTGCGTGCAAATCTCTTCCTCTTAACACAGGGGTCCGATAGCTGGGGGGCTCACCTGAACCGCAGAAACATGCCTGCTGCCATCCCAAAACTGACGTCCCAGGACAAAGAGGCACTGCAGGCCTCTGCTCAGTACTATGGGATGAAGCTCAAGTTAAACTTAGGAACTTCAGGAAAGGTATTTTAGGGAGCCCTGTTCATAGGTTTTTAACAGCTGAAATGGAATTATTTCTCATAGTCATCAGTATAAGAAAAATAGTAATACTGTGTAATATAGTTCATTCTGTCTGTGTTTATAGAAATGCACATACCTGAGAATGAAGTGCTGGTTATATATCCTCCTAATTACTCTGTATCTCAACTGCCTTGATTGCACAGAAAATGCTACAGGGGCTGTTTGTTTTTGCAGTGGATGGCACTGGATGGAAAGATTATTTTTTCATAGAATTCAGACTTTATGAATGCCTTTATGAATTTTTATATAATTTCATCTCTTGTATGCAAAAATACTGGACTTTCTGATTTGTAAAATCATTTATTTGCATCCATCTTTCTTTTGAATGTCATTTGAACAATAAACCAAGATTGTAGCATATTAAGACTGAAGCATGAAATACTGACCATCTTTAAAAGTAATCATTTTGTAAAAAGGTGGGCTGCAGGATGTACTTGTTTAAAAGTTGAGAAATATTCTTTTCTTTTTTGCTCCCATATGTGTATTTCCAGGACCGATCTGTCTGTTTGAAGAAAACGTTCACTCCGCGGAGAGCTCCGCTGAAATCATGGAAAGAGGGCCAGGGCCCAAGTGTTGAAGCAGAGACTCCGGCTCTTCTGCCCCGGCCAGCCAACACACGTCCAGACCCCTGCCCCTCTCCGGCGCGGGAGGTGAGCGCCGAGGAAAGGGAGGAGCCGTTTGAAACCGTACCAGCCCCTGTGCCGTCCAAGACCGCGCCGCCTGCGGCGGGCGCCCCGAAGAGAGCCCAGCTCCTGAGGCAGTCTGTTACCCGGAGGCTGTCATCAGTGGACGACGCCTGGCTCAAGCGGTGCCAGGTGTTCGGGGAGGTGGAGAGCGATGAGAGGCCAGCCGTGGGCAATTTGTCCCCGGCCGCAGGGGAGGGGACACCGTCCCGGCCCCCGGATGGCGCTGGCCCTCCCGTTGCCCCCAGGGCTGCTCCTTCGGTGGCGGGGGCCGCCGGGGGCGTGCGAGTGCCGTGCGAGTTTCGGGTCAGTAGCGTAATGTCTCCGGCAGAGTCGTCCCATGGCGGAGGCCATTCCTTGGCCAACGACAGCGCCGGAGGAGGGGATGGAGAAACCAGATGGGGCCCGACAGAAGAGGCCCACGGAGGAGAGGAGACCTCTGCTGTGAGCGCCACTAGGAAACCTCGGCCACAGGCCGTAGAGAGCCAGGAGAAGGAGATGATGCCGGGTTCACCCGGGCCTGAAGGTCCAGAAGGCAGGCCCGAGAAGAAAGAGGGGAAGAAGAAGAGTCGGAAGAGACATAGGGACCCCGATGCTGAGGAAGAGGGGCCCAGAGAAGTGGATGAGGGGGTGGCGAAGAAGAAGAGAAGGAGGACCAAAGAGACCCCTGCGGGGAGTCCTGATGCGCCCCGCGTGCGCAAGAGGAGGTCGAAGGTCACTGAGGACGATGGCAGCGAATCAAAGGCACCCGCCAGCTCAGAGAAGACGAAGATGAAGATTCCCCAGGTGAATCTCCTGGGTGAAGTGGAGGAGGAAGACAGCAGAGCCTCCTCTGCAAGGTCGACGAACACCCACAACATGAGGTAGGATCCAAGCACAGATGTACAGCTCATACACAGTCAAGTCCTGTTAATTGTGTCTGGTTGGGACCGTGCCATTGTGCTCTTAACCAGAGTTTGCAAATAAGAGGAGTACATAAAGTCAGTAAAAGAAAAAAGGGATGAGCAATGAAACATTTATTTGTTTGAATTTTTCCAGGTTGCCTGTGTTGTGGAAACGCCTGTGCAGTTGTAATCAGTACTGAGTGCCTGCACAGGGCTGCTCTTTCAAAATATGGATTTGAGTGCATCATCTGTGTTTTCACTTGCCCTGTTCCCCTCTCTCCTCCCCCGCCCGTTGCAGAGCGCCCAGAAACACAGACGGGAACTTTGTGAGAATCAACCTGAAAAAGAAGTCCCATGTGAAAGGCTTTGCCCTGAGAGGGGCCGCCCTCCGAAAGCAGGTGAGGGCCCTTGCGCGGATCTCCTTATGAACCATGCAGATCCGCGCCACATATGCAGACAGACTGATGGGATGTCCAGCACTGAAAGTGATCTGCCCACAGTGATTGTGCCTGCAGAAATTCAACCAAGCAGCTTGGTTGCCCAGTCCCCATGAGAGTTGCCATCTATTTATCATGCCTTTATCAGAGGAATTGACTGCTTGCAAGAGCGGTATCATGTCACACAGGCTTTTTTTTAGCTTTCCATAAAGGGTTTCCTCATCAGCGGCATTTTGTTCATTTATTAGCAGTACTTGTCACCGTAGCACACTGTGCTGGAGCCATGGAGCATGCCTTCTCTTGCTTTTAGATGTACATGCAGAAGTTCCAGCTGAAGGGGGAGCGATTCGGAGGAGGGGCAGGGAGGGGCCGAGGGAGGTTCGGAGGGTTCAGTCGTCAAGGCGACAGCTGCTACAAGTGCGGGGGAACGGGGCACTGGGCCCGGGACTGCAGAGGGAGAGGTGAGGACCCGCTTCCACAGAGCCACGCCCACACAGCATGACATCACAATGTAACGTGACACCAGGTGCTGCTGCGTGAGCTGATTATGCATAACCTCATGTCGTGTCTTCCATCTAAACCGTAATACCCTCGTACTGCGAGTCTGACTCTTTGCCTTATTTACCCTAGTACTGTAGACCTCAGAGGTGCATCTCATTTACCCTAGTAAATAAGGATCCCTGTTTAATCTTGTTTACTCTCATACTGTAAACAGTATTAAACACCCTATTTGTGAACAACTACACAGTTATCCATAGTTTTTGCTGATATCAGAGCAAGAGAAAAGGAACCATTATATGTATATATACGAAAACAAAAAAAATATATATATGAAAATATAAATATATAATACCATAACAAGCACCGATAAAACATAAACAATATTACGTTTAATCACAACAATAACAGTAAATTCCTATTTTGTTTTAATTCCTACAGTGAACTGTTCAGTAGTTTGGCTAGATTGAGAGTAAACATGGCCAGTCCCACTGAATAACGAGGACGCAAGTGAGACTCATACGATTGGTGACATTCTAAGACATCCCAGTTGTGCAGATCTACAGAACACTATATTGTCTTTGTCCTTTTTTAAGGATTTAGTAGCAGTTCCCAGGAGTGCAGAAGTCCCTCTTAAAAAGAGGTGTCTGAAATTGGATCTGTCTTCTCCATGATGTGTCCTGCGTTAGGGAGAGCAGACAGGGGGCGCTGTTTCACAGTTTTTGTGTGCGTCTGCAGCTCCTGCACCCATGGCAGAGGGAGGTGGTGTGGAGCCGGAGCCTGCAGAGGAGGCGGAGCCCTTCGAGCTGCCTACACTGGAGGAGGTGGCACGTGCCACGGGCACCCTGCGGCCGGAGCCCCTCGGTGAGTGCCTGCCGCCTCGCGCTCCTGCTCTGTAGGCCTGTTTGCAGTGCATGCTGGGTAATGTGCAGCAGCTACATAATATGTAGGAGTTGGTGCCGTATGTATATGGCATTCAGTACATCAGTTAGCCAAGTATATTTGTAATACCTTTAATTTGTCATAAATAATAATGATAACAATCCTTATCACAGAGCAAATATGAAAGTAAATTGTTTTTGCCACTCTGATGTACTGTACCCTACAGGTTCCAGGAAGCCTTGAGAAGATTGTTTTATTCACATCATGAAGTGATTCAAAGAATTAAATGTAACGATTCAAGGAGTTAAAAGTGCATCAAATCCTGCAGCCTGAGCATATCTACAATTGGTGTCGGATCAGCGTGCTTCTAAAGGTGTCAGGGTTGCGTTCCACGGTGCTGTCCTAGAATTAAGCTGAAGCATGTGAGTTTGCGAAGGGCCCTGGTGCTATGCCTGTGAAGCTCGGCGGTTTCAGAGCCTCCCGCAGCGTGGAACAGTTTTCACCAGATCGGTGCAGGCGACAGGCGCAGCCCTGACCAGGGCAGGAAAAAACCACATCTGCCTGAGCAGCTTGTTAGGCTCACCGGGGCTAAAGGCTCTCAGAGCCACAAGAAGTATCTAGTGCGGATTAAGGGAAAAAGAAATGTCACTTGGAGGCACAATTACGAATGCCTGAACTCATACAACATGTACAGCAATTTCCATGGAATCCGAGCACCCAGCCCACACAAAGACAGCATCCAGCGTTGAAACGGTCACAGAAATAAACCTGACACGTGAGTCGGCCTGCGGCCGGCCAGATGAGGCTAGCAGCCCCATGCCCGTCTGGCGGTGATGTCACACCAACCCCGTCTGCCAAAAGGGTCGGCGCTCACGGCCGCTGTTCGCGTCTCTTCCCGCTCGTCTCAACAGCGCCCCCTGGCTGCGGCGAGCAGAGCGAGGAGAAGGCGGCCGAGGAGGAGGAGATCCTGCTCAACGTGACGCGTCCTGACTACGAGAGGCCCGCCCCACCCCCGCCCATGGAGCCCCTGTACGACCTCGGAGAGGACGGCAAAGTTCGAGGTAACCACGCCTGAGCCCCGTCCTCGTCCCACCCTCTGCCCGTGGGGTGCCTTGCCCTCTTTTCCAGGGGATGCCCGCAAGCCGCTCTCGTCGAATCCTTCACGAGTGCGAGCGAGGGGAGAGAGGTGCCGGGGCGTTTCTGTGCGGACGGCACGAGGCTTGGCCGTGCCGCGTTTCCGAAGTGCGTCCCACGCCTTTGGCGGAGCGCCGTTAATGGAGGCAGCCTGGCCTACGCCAAGCGCCTCTGGCTAACAGGTCGCTATTTTCCGCTTCTCACTGTCTCACAGCTACCCCTCCGGAAGTGTACCAGGCTCTCGCTGACTTCGGGTACAAATCCTTCAGGCCTGGACAGGAAGTGGCCATCATGAGAATCCTCTCCGGTACGTTTCAATGCAGGAAGTTTTCTTTTATTTATGCTTTTTTCTTTTTCTGTTTTCTTCATCTGTTTTCTGCAGGAAAAAGATATTGTTTTTTTTTTTTTAATTTAAAATGCAGGCAGCACTGTAAGCATTTTAATAGTAACCTCTCTGAATAAAAAATTTTAAGCTGTAAAAGAAGGTTACTTACTCAGGTATGGAAATATTGTCATGGGCCGAATGACAAACGTTTGTGTGCCAGGAACCAGTCTGATAAAGGCCGAGCAGTAAACGTTGTTGTAATGTTTGCCTGGTGTTGTTGCAGGCCTGTCCACGCTGGTGGTCCTCTCCACCGGCATGGGGAAGTCTCTCTGCTATCAGCTCCCAGCGTACCTGTATGCCAAACGGTCAAAGAGCATCGCGCTGGTAGTGTCCCCTTTGGTGTCCCTGATGGATGATCAGGTAATCCTTTGCTTGGTATCATTTGGGCAGTATTGGTTTCTTCAGTCACCTGCCAGCCTGTTTCACCTTACAGTCCTACAGTAATAATAATAATGCAGGAATTTTCATGGAGTTTCAGATATAAGTGGCGCTTGTATCTCCCCTAGTATTGCTTAAAGCAGCTGTCAGACACGCAAAGGTAATAATAATAGTAATGATGCTTGAAGTTCTGCAGGATTTTATATATCAGCGTTTTTAATAGCGTGTTCCTCCTTGGTATAGAATCCATAAACACATGTTAATGAATAGACAAAGCTCTTCCCCCACCAGATGTGTGTTGTATACATGTGTGTGTGCATGTGCATTAGTGTATGCATGTGTGGGTACGTGTGTGTATGTATGAGCCTTTTTCATGTAAACAAAAGGCATTAGAGTGCGGTCGTTTCACCAGCCATGTGGCCGAACAGCTGAATCACCACAGCGACGCACAAGGCTGTTTCGACTTTCCCACCGACCGGGAGCTTGGCTTCTCCTCATGGCTGCTTTCAGGACACGAGTCATTAGCAGAATGGACGGTTTCCCCTGCAAAGTCAGTGGCGCTCTGCAGCACGTTGGAAAACTGCAGCCAGAGCCTTACTGGAGCGGAGGCCAGGCCAGGGATTCCCATCAGCTCGGTCATTAAAGGGTTAAAGAGAGCGGGTTGGGTCACTGTGAGCCATCATTAATGAGACTGATTGTGTTTTTTTGGAATATCTCCTCTCCTTAGCTATCTGGACTGCCCCCTAAGCTAAAAGCTGCTTGTATCCATTCCAACATGTCTCAGAAGCAGAGGGAGGCGGCCATCGAAAAGGTCTTTATTTTTTTTTCCTTCCTTACCATCTGAAACTTTGCAATAATATAGCCTTTTCTCAGCTGCCTCATTGCAATTTCTCATTTCTTGTAAGTGTTTCTGGTAACTGTCAGTGTTAAAATAAACCCTGCCCAGACTGACCGGTGTTGGGTTTTTCCCTTGAGGAAACGGCACTGTCTTAGCGGTGAGTTGATCCCCTGAAACCGTGTGTCCGATCGTGCCTCGGGGGGGGTTTTCCTGCAGGTGAAGGCCGGCCAGGTCCACGTTCTCCTCCTGTCCCCGGAGGCGCTGGTAGGAGGGGGGCACGCAGGGTCCGGCTGCCTGCCCCCGGCCGAACAGCTCCCCCCGGTGGCCTTCGCCTGCATAGACGGAGCCCACTGCGTGTCCGAGTGGTCCCACAATTTCAGACCCTGCTACCTGAGGCTGTGCAAGGCAAGTGTTCAATAGAAAATGGAGTGCTTTTTTTAAATTCCAAAATTTAATTATTATGCACCTTACCAAAAGGTCTTGGACCTGTGCCAGGATGTCTGTTACACTTGTGAATCTCAGCCAGCAGGCTGTGCTGTCTACATATAGAATTACCTGCTCAGGCAAGAGTTTGATTTGGTGTATCTGAGCAACATGCACACAGGAAATAACTGAGAATGATGTTTCTGGAAGCACAGAAGCTTCGGTCATTGATTACATTGCATTACATCACGTTACATATATTTAGCAGACACCGAAGAGAACAGAAGTGTATCCACTCAAGTTATATGAACAACAGTGACAGACGAGGTTAACAACACTCCCAGACCAGCAGTGCAAGTGCAACACCATTCAAGCATTACCACAAGTTCACTTGTGGTAACCTGAAACTAAACAGCCTAGAAAACTATGGGAGGTCATGAAGTACATACACTACCATATGTCATCCTCACTGGCATGGAGGATGCAATGTCATTAAACCACTTAACTTTTTACACTCGTGATTATCAGTGTATTATGAAGAATTGAATGTGAATTTGAACCAGGGTCCTGATCCAGAAGAATGGGGTTTGAATTTGAACGAGTATCCTGGCCCTTTAAAGAAGCTGTCTGGCGTTTTAGCCGCTTGCGTGCCCTGGCCGTGCGGTTTCCCTGTGTGACGTGAGCGGGCGGTTTGCCGCGCAGGTGCTGAGGGACCGCCTGGGCGTGCGCTGCCTCCTGGGCCTGACTGCCACGGCCACCCTGGCCACCGCGCTGGACATCGCCCGCCACCTGGACATCAGCGACCAGGAGGGCATCGCCGTCCGCTCCGCTGCCGTCCCGCGCAACCTGCAGCTCTCCGTGTCCACGGACCGGGACAAGGACCAGGCACGTCTCCGCCCCCTCCGAGCCTGGAGGGGCGCGTCTTAGCAAATGGCCAACCATAGTGTATGAACTGGGCTTTTATTAGGATTTTTGCAGTGTGTATGTGTATTTGAGTACAGAGGAGAATGTGTACATTATGTGGATGTGACTGTGTGTGTGTGTGTGTTTCTGCAATCATTACGTATGCTCTTATGGTCTTTATCCTCTTTATCCCACAATTACCCACTGTCATCATACTGCTCCCTCAGATCCAAGGAGGTTTTAATTTAATCTGTAACTTTCCGATAACTAAGTCTATATAGCGTATAATAGTTTCCTTTGCATGTATGTATTTTTTCCATTGAGATAATGCTTGTGAAATGTGTATTGGCATTCCTAATGCTGTGCGTCTTGTTGTTCGCCCAGGCCCTGGTGTCCTTGCTAAAAGGGGATCGCTTTGGGTGTTTGGACTCCATCATAGTCTACTGCACCCGGCGAGAGGAGACCTCCCGTGTTTCTGCACTGCTGCGTACCTGCCTGCGGGGGACGACAGTGAAGGAGTCCTCCAGCACAGTCACAGAAGAGGCAGAGGAGAACCCAGTGGGGAAGCAGAAGAAGGCTCTGGGTATGGTTTATGAATCAGTGCATGTACCTGATTAGTTAAGATGATTGAGCGAGAGGCATGAACGGTTGTTATGATCGGGTCAATTGCACTCTGAGCTTTTCAGTGTTAATTTAAAAAGCAAAGCGCATACAGTCCACAACTTAATGTAAAGAGGAAGGAACAGTTTAATGTATCCCAGCTGCTGATTGGTGGAGTCAGCTAGGTGATCAAATGCACTGATGGAGGGAACATCTACAAAAATCCAAATATTTATGCTGCCGGCTCATACAAGAACATTATTGTCTTTGGGTTTACATTTTCTGGTCGGTAAGTATTATACCTTGGTCTGATCATTCCCATGGTGATAACTGTCACAATGAGATATTTTGTTTCTTGTTTTTGTTTTGTCTGAACACTAAAAAATATAGGTATATTTTTAATCTTGTGTTCAACATGAGGCCCAGTTATTACTTTGTATGCACAGGTATTTGTGTGTGTGCGTATAAAGCTAACTAGTTATTGTGTTTAAGTCTAATTTGTTATTGTTCTACTGCTTCTCTTCATTCTCCTGTCCTTTATATTATACATGTAGGACATGGTACAGGGTACAGGTTAGGTGACTCCTGTCTGCTATACCTGACATAATGAGATTTGAGACACACAGGCAGGGTAAACTCCTCCCGGAACCTTTATCTTAATTACCCTGGGGATGCCACTGGAAAAAAGACCAAGCTTGGTTTTTAAATGCAATTTGAACCCATTTGGCTCTGAATGCGTCCCAGCCAGGAAGCGCATCCGGAAGCCGCTGAAGTGGATCGCCGAGGCGTACCACGCCGGCATGTCGGCGGCGGAGCGCCGGCGGGTGCAGAGCAACTTCATGTGCGGCGAGCTGCGGGTGGTGGTGGCCACCGTGGCCTTCGGCATGGGCCTGGACAAGTCCGACGTCCGCGGCGTCGTCCACTACAACATGCCCAAGAGCTTCGAGAGCTACGTGCAGGAGATCGGGCGCGCCGGGAGGGACGGCCAGCCCGCACACTGCCACCTGTTCCTGGACCCTGAGGTGAGGACACAGGCTGCCGGCCGGGCTCTAAATTTCCCTAAACGTGTTGGAAAACATCCTAAAAAATTTTGCATCGAAATACCAAGGCCATAAATACCATGGGTCATGGTATTACTGCAGATTTTCTTTCGTCAGGTCTTGCAAGTCATAATTATTACTCTTACCATGATAAATGTACAAATAAATAACACTCCAACTGTTTCAAAGTTTTTATTTTTATTAAGATACTTCAAAATTAGCCTTAATAAAAATATGTTAATGCATTAGACTAAATACCGCTGCCATTTATTTTAGAAAATAAATTAAAATTAGAAAGGAATGAAAAACAGCTAAGGTTGCTTTGCTTGGGCTGCTTGATATTCCTGGCATGAAATGCTAACAAGTGTTCCTGAGATGGTCAAAGACATTCTGTTGTTCTTGCTAGCTGGCTAAAAATGGAGGACTGTCTAAGGTGTCAGTTTGGTGTTATATTGATGTGCAACCACAACATAAAAGAGCTGGTGACCTGGTACAAAAAACTTACCATAGTATTATTTCAGAATGGTATTCCCATTGGTATTGGTACTGTTGGATATTCCCAAAAATTGCCATAACCTTGGTGTTTGTTAGAATTAAGCAAACATCTGAAAACACTGAAGGCTTCTCGTATCCACCGCTGCTCGTATCCACTTCTTTGTAGGTGCCCAGCGGGTGTTAGTCTCTGGATTTGATGCTTGATTTTTGATCTGAAAGCTTTTTGCAATCATACAATTTAGCGAAAGGTTTGCATTGTTGAGTGAAACCTTGCAATAGCAGATTCGGGCATTATTGTTATTACCATCCCTGCGCAGGGCTTACTGTGGCCACAACTAAAGCCTACCTTTCACGCCCCAGCCTGTGGCTCACAGTGGTATGCTGGTAGTTTCCCTCCTAAATAACATGCTGTGCTGCCCACCACCAGTGACTCCTCTGTGGAACTGTGGGTCCCTAAGAGCGGTGTGACCTTTGACCTTTTCTGTGCAGGGAGGGGACCTCCATGAGTTGCGGAGGCACATCTACGCTGACACAGTGGATTACTTCACTGTCAAGAAGCTGGTGCAGAAGGTCTTTCCCCCCTGCAAGTGCAGACAGATCTACCAGAAGCGGCAGGACCTGGCCAAGGTACCGCATCCTCTTTAAAGGCAGCTGCTGTCTGCTTCTTTAACCATCATTTCCTGCTCATTTGAATGGTGCCACTTATAGCCTGTGGCAGGTGAGCCTCTTGTATAGTTTTGGCTCATAAGACATTGTGCCTGCTACTGTTTAGGCTGGGGAGGTGGACGATGCGGAGATGCTGGAGCTGATGGACACCTGTGAGGACACGCTGGAGGTGCAGCTGGACTCACAGCAAGGGGAGCAGCCAGCGGAGACCCAGAGTTCAGCGCTAGATGCTAGCCAGGGGGGCAAGAGGCCAAATCAGCAGCAAGAGGGAGGAGCTGAGGGTGAACCAATGAGTGAGCTGCAGGAGGAAGGGCGAGGAGGGGTCGAGGGTCAGGAGGTGGATTGGAAGAAGCAGGATGGGCAGCAGCTGCACCAGGACGAGGCAGCGGCAGGCGGGGAGGCACAGGCGCCTCCGTCCCGGGTGTGCCACACGCATGAGCGGGCCATACCCATCCAGGACACCGTGGAGGCCCTGGACGTCACTGAGGAAGGTGAGCACTGCCCCACTCCTTCCATTGGTTTTCTTAACAAAACCCAGCAAAAGCGTTCAGGGTGTTCAGTGTTTTCCATGGAGCTGTGCACTTTAACTCAGCTTCTAATTCCTCTTTTGACATAGGATAGATAATCCTTGATGATATTTTGAATGTTGGCCATTATGAACATAATGGAGAGTAAAATTGTCCTGGCCTCTGTCTCGGTCAGGCTTGGAGACGTTGCTGTGTTACCTGGAGCTGCACCCCCAGGAGTGGGTGGAGCTGCTGCACCCCACCCTGTCCACGTGCCGCCTGGTCTGCTACGGAGGCCCCCAGCAGCTCCGCAAGCTCACCAAAATGTACGTGCACATCTCCACCCTCGTGAAGTTCATTCACAACAATAATGCATTTTGACCGTGCTTTCGCAGTTGCACTTACAATGACCAGATCAAACAGGTTTAAGCCAAACAACTCTCTTCTTCCCATCCACACCCATAGCAACTCCATAACAGTCGATAACGAGCCCATAACAGTCCCATAACCCTTGTTATAATCAGGGGAATATACAGTGCATCACACCTAAATGAATAAATAAATTGATAATAACTGAATGTGGTTCCTTAATGAGGGGGTGAAGCAGTGTGTTGGTGGGTATGAGTTCTTGACCTGCTGCGCTGGTCTGATCTGTGTGCCCTTGGCAGCTGTCCCCCGGTTGCCGTGGCGCTGGCCCGAAAGAGGATGAGGGGGGAGCGGGTGGAGGTGTGCGACTCACTGGAGTTTGACGTGGTGGAGCTGGCCGACACCATGGGCTGGCAGCTGCCCCTGGTCAAGAGAGGCCTCCGACAGCTGCAGTGGAGCACGGAGAGGGGTGAGGCAGGGTTGGGGGGGGCAGTCACCAAACCTGAGTTCAGGAAAAGACCCTCCAAGATATTTTCAACCAGGGAAAGTCCGGGAGAAGTCGTGGGGAGTGGTCATATGTGTCACTAAGCCTGAAAAGTTGTGGAAAATCACCCAAATCTGCAAGCAAAAATGTAGTATTTTGCTTTTACAGAGTGCAACAGATGTCCTCCTTATTCGCTAGCATGTTATATGCTTGATGTCATTTGTTATGAAGTCTAGCTATGTCAGTGTGATGATATCGCTAACAAATTGGCTACCTTTCTGGCTTATGCATTAAGCCTGCTGCCAAAAGTAATTTGCTAAAAGTATTTGCTACCCAGAGCGTTCGCAAGTGTGCGCCCGCAAAGTCAAAATATTTTGAAAGTAATGTCTTTCCTGCAATTCAGTCTTCAAAGCAGCCCACTTTCACAGTAATTTTGCTATTGCAGCAATAAAAATAGTCAAACATTTATCCTAAAGAAGTAATTGAAAAGTCATGGAAAATCCAAACCTGAGGTTGAGGGGGAACTTGGTGGCTTGTAAGTAGAGTCTGACTCCCAGCTGGGGCACTGCTGTTGTGCCCCCGAGCAAAGGCACTTAACCTGAATCTCCTCACTAAACACGGCCCATTTGTACAGCTGGGTATGGTCAGTGGAAGCTGTGAAAATGGCTCTGGGTCTGGGCAGCAGCAGTGTGGGAGAGAGGGGTGTGACCATGGTCAATTACCTGATAAAGACTGAAGGAAGGGAGGGTTAGTGGCTAGGATTAGGGCTTGTAACCCAGATTTTGCCAATTTGATTCCCGGTGGTGCACTACTGTGGTACCCTTGGGCAAGGTATTTAACATGAACTGTTTTAAAATATTCAGCTACATGAGTGGTTGACAATAAATGTGTAAATCACTTTGAATAAGAGTGGTTACTATGCTAATGTAATGTAAAGGTACTGAACAGCAACATCACATCCTCTCCATTTACACAGGCTCCTTTGGAGGCACTGGTAAGAGTGGGGTTCTGGTGGAGTTCTCCAGCCTGTCCTTCTACTTCCGTTCCTACGGTGACCTGACGGCGGACGAGATGGACAGGGTGTGCGACTTCCTGCATAGGAGGGTGCAGGCGCAGGAGAAGACACAGCTGTACCAGCTCAAGGCCTGCTTCCGAGCCTTCCGCAGGTACAGGGGGGCATCACCTCGGCCTCTGGAGGAGGACCAGCCATTTAACTTTGGACTACAAGAGTACTAGAGTAGATTGGTTGTGTTGCGTTTAATTATATTGTTTGTTTTTTTTTTCATCCAGTGTGGCATATCGAAATTGCAGTTTCTGCACAGACGAGATGGATGAAGAGCGTAGCCTCAAACTGAAGGAGCTGCTCAGAGACTATTTCGATAAGAAGAAGGAGCTGGACCTGAGTAAAAACTCCCTGGAGGATAAGGAGAATGAGGAGGATGATGAGGGGTTGAGTATGTGTAAGGTGGGTGGCTGCCTGTTTGGTCCTGCAGGGTTTGTTAGCCTTGTATAACTGCAGGGATAGGCTGCCCTTTGTCCTGTGTGGTGCTCCATCTCTGAGGCTCTGTGCCCTGCCTTTTCAGATGAGAGACTGGGAAGACCAGATTCGGGCAGATATCCGGAGCTTCCTGGCCAACCGCAGCGATGAGAAGTTCACCGGCAGAGCTATTGCCAGGATTTTTCATGGAATTGGTAATTGGTTGTTCTCTCCTTTTGAACTGAAGTAGTTTTACATTTTCTTTCCTCGTGAAAATTTGTATGCCTCATTACCAAAAGTCATTTCCATTAACACAACTCTCACATTACATTAGGTTAGTATAGTGAGGGTGATTGTGGTTATGTTTTTCCTGGTCATCCCTCAGACTATTAATTTTTGGAAGGTTTTGACTTCTGCCTTGTACAGGAGGTCAGTTATAGGTTGGTGACCATCCACAGGGAATTGTTACTTATTCAGTGATGATGACCTTGCTCTCTTTGACTCATCTTACAGGGAGTCCCTGCTATCCCGCTCAGACGTTTGGCCGCGACCGGCGATACTGGCGCAAATACCTTCAGTTTGATTTCAATGAAATCATCCGTTTGGCCACGCAGGAAATCATACGGACTAAATGAGAAGAATCTGACACTTGAGAGGGTGTTATACAAAGAAACATTCTTGAAATGTTGGTCTTCAAAATTTATTTTTAATCCTGTCACAGAATTCACCTTAACCAATCAAGTTACTGAAACTTGCGTTGTTTCTTTGCAAGTCAAGGTTGCTGTCTCTACAATCGGAACTTTTGTTATTTTGTGACAATATGAACTAAATATGAATTGAGTAGGTTATTGTTTTGTGTGTTGTGAGTATTTGTTACCTAAAAGTATTTGTATATTTATCGTTATAATTAATGCATCAGAATAGTTTTAAATGTGTATTTTTATTAAATAAATTTTTGATAACAGTGATTTGAGTTCATGCATTGAAATTGCGGTGTAAATAATTTTTGGAATAATAAGGTTAACTTAACTTCAACACGAGAACTCGTTAATATGGGTTATGGTAGTTGCCTGTAAAATTGAATTTGTATCTGCGTGTTTGTGAATCTTAGTAACTTTGATGCAGATATGCTGCAGCAGAAGAACAAAAACTTCTTTGTTTTATGGTGCCCCTCAAGTCAAAATTACATTAGATCACGAATATTGTCCAATTTGCCAATCTGTGGTGTTACTGAGATTCATGGAAATGTTGATGTTGACACGCCTACGCCGCTTCTAAGCGCTGACTCGAAGCGCATGACTAGGCGTCAACCGGCGATTTAGCAGCGGTGGTGCCAGCCTGGGAAAATAATACATAGGTTTAAAATACACGAAATGTAAAGCCAAGCCATTCCTTTAAAGCTGACCTTACGTTTCGAACTGATTCAGTTTCATTATAAGTCAACACAAAGGCGCCTCCGAAAGACTGAGCAGTGGATTGTTTTAAACGGGGTAAGTCTCGCATTCCATGTACAAAGCGGATAAACTGAATAACTTAGTAACACAAGCATGCGCAACCTTGCTTTGGTCGAGCTAAGAAAGACTCCGTGATTTCTGTTTTGAGTGGCAAAGTTCGGTGTGATATTGGGTGGGTTGTTATTAACTGCATATTATCTAGCTGCAGACATAACGGACAGAAATGTTAGAAGTTCTTGGCTAGTGTCTTCGAGAAAGCACTGTAGTGTACGTTAAGGATGCCAAGTGCTGCATCCCGTGAAATGCTGCTCACACGATGCTGTCAAATACATACGGTAAAGACACTAGAAAGATGTCGCCGTACTGCAAACTGCATTGTGTACGCCTAACTGAACTACCGCAAATGTTTTGTTATAAACGACTTTTGTCGAAGGTCGATACTTGCTGTTGCACTTTGGACGTATCCTTCTAACTACATTGACAGAAATTTAAATGCATCCAGCTTTGGTGCGGATCTGTTTTTAACTTGAGAGAAAATGTGTCTGTATTCAGTCAAGCATGTAAAGGATTAACTGTACAACCTATCAGACCAGCATTCCATTCTGTGGGCGCAGAAATGTCGAGTCACTCTTGGCGAATACAACAACAGCAAGGAAGTAAAGATTTAGTATTTTCCCAACGCTGTGTTTCTACAAAAGCAGACTTGGGAGTCCTGTATAGGTGAAATACGTGTTTCAAAATACGTTGTATTATTGTCTTTCTTCCCCTTTCTTTTAATTACAACAATTTGTATTTCTAATAACTGCAATATTGTTAGTTCTTCAACCATAGCAGGAGTGTGGCTTTGATCATTGTTTTTGTCTTCTGAGAGCTCTCATCCACCTGCTCTTATCCTGGGCACACTGTAGCACACACCCACACTTACACATACACACCTACACTTTTCATTTGTCATTTAGATTCCCTTTCTCCCGTTCAATGTGTCCCCGACTGGGGGCCAAAGGGGTGAGCATCGAATCCCGGGTCCAGATGTATTCCTGAACATCCAGCCTGGGTCTCATTGCACAAGCCATGGAAGAGTCGGACGTGGAGCGTGAGTCACCCACTTTTCTCTGTGCACCCCCTCAGTTAAGCCACCTTATCAGCAGGTCCTCCTCTGCCAGGGCTATTCCATACCTCAGCACCCTTACCATTTTCGCTTCAGTTTGTCCTCTGATCTCCACATTGAGATTACCATTATAACGCTGAGGTAGTATGGCTCTGTCAAGTGATAAGGTGTGCATATGTATGCTTGTCCTGCTCTATTGTTACTATGTGCTTAACTTTTGTGGAATGGGCATTGCTCTCCCCAGCATGTAATTCCATGCTCCTGCCATTTCTGGTGCCATTTTGAGTTTTTGTCATTTTGAAGCTTATCGGTGGGTCCCCTTGACCCAGTCCTGTTGTTGTTGGGATTGTGGTAACATGCCCAATCCAAAATTATACCTGCTTTCACTGGATTGAAAGGAGCGCTCATGGTAACTGTTATGAAACTGTAAAGTGTTGGGTCTGTAAAGTCCCCCCCCCTGCGGATTTTTTCCCCCTCACCCTCGTGTTGTCTCCAGAGGCGTCGCTGGCCCTGATGGATGCGGCCAATGACAGGGACCCCGTGGTCCGGGAGCAGGTCAGGAAGTCCCTGCAGACGCTGGGAAAGCGAAGGGCCGACAAGATCCTGTCCATGTGCCGGAACTACCTGGTCAAGCACCCAAAGGTCAGAGAGCACCAAATCCCACGCACCACATCCCACATCAGAAACATCTAAACCTGCTGTGTTTTATTATAGATACGGAGGAGGTTTACTGATCAGAAAGTCTGTTTTACAACAATGTGTACAGGGAAGTAACTGGCACCTGTTATAACGGATGGAACCTGTGCCGTTTCCAGTAGTGCTAGTAAACAGGTTGTTGTGAGTTCACATCCCTTTCACATTTGCTTCTGTTAATTTCCAGCTTTTTAAATGATAATATGCAAAATATTAGGTCTTTAAATCATCCCGTATGAGACTGTCTTCTATGCAAAGGAATAATTATTATCATTATCATCGTCATCGCCAGTGCTTTTCACGGCTGGTGCTCTCTCACCATTGGCCGTGGTTACTGGAGCAGTGTAAAGTGAAAACATGTTTCTGAGACAGAGGACATGCTTCCCATTAGCTATCCAGCTATCGCTACCTTCTCAGAGCATGTTTCTGTTGATTCTTGGTCAGCCCAAGGTGCAACAGCGAAACTGACATTGCTGTTATTGTTTAATGTGTATATGTAATTGGAACTTGAGATTAATTTGAAACTTTCAGGCAATGGTCATCAATTGTTTGAATATTTACCACAGAGAAAGTGTTTCATTGCACCTACTCAGTATAGCAAGGCACTGATTCTCATTAGGCCAAATTATAAATGCTTGAATGCTACATTCAGAAACATATTCCTGAGGTTTTATCCAACCCCAAAACACACACAGTGGTCTCCCTGCTTTTGGTTGGTAACATCTTACTGCTGTTATCCTGTTTGCAGCTTTCAGTTGGACATCGAGTGGTTATACTGCAAACCATTGAGTTGGTGGTTAAGAGCAAGATTGATGAGATAAGCTACCAAAAAGTCAAAGGTATCATTTCACTGGCTTCAGATGAAATGACTAGATCAAAGGTAAGGATGCTTCTTATAAGTCCCTTTGTCAGCATAGTTTTTCTGGCAACTGATTCTTACAACTCCAGGAGGCTCCTTACTGATCTTTAAGGGCTGCAATCCAGAACGCTTTCCAGCTCTATTTTGTCTGCTCACACTGTCACATCTGTAGAGGGAATCTAATAAATACAATTTAAATCATGAACAACACTTCATGAAGTCAGAGTATTCCAACCTTTGTTCCTGTATAATAAAGCCTGCAGACACTGCAGCCTTTCAGGACCTTTGTTGAGTTGCTGAGTTTAAAAAAATTTAAATGGGTGTGAATTGGTCTGTCTCAAATATTCCAATCACAAGTGTAGACTGTAGGAAAAGATCATAGACAAGTGATAGAAAACACTCGTAATACGGCAAAAAGCATAAACAAGAAACCTTTTATTCACCTCCAGCTGGCAAGCCAGCCATTGCCTTATCATAGAGTGAGGTTTCATCTTGGAAGGCTGTGATAGACCAGTAACTCTATTTTAGTATTTGCTCTCTGTGTTTATCCAGGATATTTTGACCCTTTTGTAACTTTTCATCCAAATATTGTAAAAATAAAACAACTGACTTCTTTCATGACCAGCCAGCATCTGTCCATTTTGCAGTGTGATAGAGTGATAGAGCTCACTGTGGTAGAGCCCATAGAGTTCCAGGCAGCTTTGTGTCTGTACTGTGATATGTGGTCATTATCAACTAGCCAGCTAATTTCAGTTCCTTTGGGAAAATACCAAAATACAGTGTCAGGAGATATCCTCTTTGTGGAGTTTTATTTTTAAGCAAAGAATCCATATGTGCTATCTAGTATCATTACTGCTAGAAACAATCTTACCTATCTCCTTTTTAAATGACAGTAACTTTTAAAAATATATTCAGTAACCAGTAAACGTTTGAAAACATATATGACATATGGACATGTTTGTGGTTATTATCTGCAAGTGATAATAACCTTTTGTTTGTTATATATTTCTTTTTATTTTACATCCAGGAAGTAGTACCTGATTGGCAGCAGGCAGCCAGCAATATTTTGGTTGCTGTTGGCAACAAGCACATCAAAGACATCATGGAGGAAATCTTTAACAAATTCCAGTCAGGAGTCCTGCCTCATTTTTTTGTGGTGCAAACATTATCAAATCTCTCCAACTCAAATGGTATGTACACAGTCCAAACAAATAACTGATATATTTTCCTCAAATAATCAACTTAAGAGCCTCTGATGATTGTGTGCACAAATATGTAGTGGAGTAGTACCCAGAGCAGTACTGTAGTTGCTAATAAAAAAGAATTAATGTTCTGTCTTATAATCATGAAAGTCAGTGTTTTGGTGGCAAGATGCTATGTCATGTCCTCTTCATGCTGAGGATATAGAAAGGTTGGAGGAAATTTCAGTCTGTAGAGAGCTCCCTTTGCATGCGTCCCACCAACTGAACTGAAATCTCATTCTGCATGTATTTCAGAACAGCATAAGTGAATTAACTCTGAAATGTGCATCTCTTTTGAGCTGTGTGAATGGGACTCTTTAGCTCTGCCCTGAGGTTTTGTGTTAACTCTGTTCCAGTCTACGGCGTGGTGCCCTTCCTCGGTGCAGTCCTGACTACCATGTTACCAATGCTTGGCATGGCTAGGCAGGATAACATGAAGTGGGTCTTCTCCTCTGGTAAGAACACAGACATGGCACATACTAGAGAGCTGGCCAGGGGAGGGCTTTTACCTTCTCTCACTCTCTCCCCGCCCACTGTTGGTCGCAGCCCTGTTTCACTTTAGTGAGAGCATCATGGAGTATCTCGCCAACCTGGATAAGGCCCCTGACCCCACAGTGAGGAAGGACGCCTTCTCCGCAGAGATCTACGCTGCCTATGACATTCTCTTCTGCAACTGGCTCCAGAGCAGAGAGGCCAAGGTACGTGGAATGAGGAACGACAGGACACCAATTTGGCCTAATTGAGTTAGTTGTCCTCAGCAGCTCTTCTGTTTGTCGGCCCTGAAAGGCCCTCTGTCGGGTCTCTCCTGTCTGCTCGCTGCAACATGTTGCCTCGTTCGGGTCTCTGGAGGAATGCCTGGAAACTGCAGTGGAATGGCCAGTGCTGCGATGCTTTCCCTGGGCATTGACCAGGAACTGTGACCACTAATCCCTGACCACTCATGAAGTCTGCCTGCTTCTGTGGTTGAATACCTAAACAGGCTGTTTATGACCTACAGTTTCTGTTTTAAATCTCTTACAGAAGCACAGGCACTTTGTAGATTTGATTTGATTTGAGTCTGTAATGAAACGTCTTTGTTGTCTGTCATGCTTTTTACTGCTCCTATGAAACAACAAAGTCAGGAAGAGGTCGTTGTCCATATAACAGGAAAGTCATTGGTGTATCAGTTGTGCTTGAACATCAGATGACCCAATGTGGGGTTCCCTGCCATAGACACTGCCCATCTTGTCACTTGCTTCCCGGTGTGTTCGTCACAGCTCCGGCTGACTGTGGTGGCAGCTCTGGGAGCCATGAGCCACCTGCTGGCTCAGGATAAACTGGAGGAGCAGCTTCCAAAGCTCATTCCCACGATCCTGTCCTTCTACAAGAAGAACCCGGAGTGTTATGCGATCAGCAAGGTGGGCCATAGTGAATCATGTTAAGTCAGTGCAGGTGTTCTGTCCTTCTACATGCTCCTCTGTGTGATTCCCATTGCCCAGTGATGGAGAATGTAACTCAGGTGCACCCTGTCCCTGGTCGCAGAGGGGCCCAGTAGCTGTTGTTGTGTCATTGTGGTCCAGCTCTTAAGCTCCTTATTCAACTCATTAGCAAGATAGTGTTAGATAGCTGGAAAACCACAGCTGAGTAGCCCTGATTGAAGACAGTATAATTCCCTCCATATTTATTCATACCCCCAATGTAACGGGATCAGAAAAGAAAAAAATTAAATATTGGATCATTTTTCCATCTAATATTGTTTTTGCAGTGCAATCTTAATATCATTGCACAGAACAAAACGATCTTGTTCAAAAATAAAAATGTTTCTTCCTGAAAACACAAAGGTCATAATTATTCACAATTATTCACAAGTAAATTTGTTGAATAAAATCCAACAAAAACATCACCAAATTTCTGCACTTTGAAGTTCAGTGGAAGCTTATGAATCTATATTGAGGCATCCTAGGGCTCCCCGTTTCCCTGGGATATAGAGGGAGGTAACACACAGAAGTAGTTCATCAGTAGTATGCACTATCAAGGTCAAGGTCAGGGGGACTGATCATAAGATCACCTGTTCAGCGGGGTTGTGTTTTTGGCATAAGAAATTGGAAGGGGTTGTTATGCATCTGTTGGCCTTGGAGTGCTCATTTGGATAGAACTCCAACATGTACCAGCACATTTGGACCAAAAACATGCTTCTGCCAGGAAGCCAAAGCTTGGCAACAAAGGACATTCCAGCATGAGAACGATCCACAACATTCATCCAGATCTACTAAGAAATGGCTAACTGAGCACAAAATCAGTGTTCGCACCTGGCCGTGTCAATTTCCAGACGTCAGTCCAATGGAGCATTTGTGGTCAGAACTCAGGAAAGCAGTTCACTAACGGAAACCAAAAGGTTTGAAGCACCCAGAGCAATTCTGCCAGGAGGAATGGTCAGATATCCCCTCAGAGGAGTCAGAACCCCATAATGCACCACAGGAAGCATCACGTAAGTGTAATCCATGCCAGAAGACAATTTACAAAACTACAGGGCTATGTATGAATGTTTTCTGTAATAAAACACATTATTTGGGAACAGTCTCTGTGCAGTGATATTTAGATTAAAGTAGAATATTTTTGAGAGTGTTTAAAATCTGAAACCATCTGGCCTTTTAAGACTAGAACAGACCACCCTCACTGTAGATCCTTAAATTTAGGAGAATGGATTTTCACGTTCTTGTTTGTCAGTTTTCGTGGGGTGTCGCTTTATTTCTTGGACTCTGGTATGGATTTTAAACCTTTGGGTGCTGGTTCATTTGATGGCTTCAGACTCATGGCAGTGCTGTTCTAGTTGCGTGATGAGCATTCATGTGCCGGTTTCACAGAGCCTGTGCCAGATTCTGGATGCTTCCGTGAGCGCTGGGAGCCGGGTGCTGGAGTCCCAGATTGATATTCTGCTGCCTGCTCTGCACCAGCAGGTAACAACCGGCAGCACAGAAACACGGTCCATGCCGTGCTCTCGACCGTGACCTCTCTGTGACTGAAGGGCTGAGTCCACGGTCAGAGGAGTAACGGGAGGCTTGTCACGCTTGGCAGATTTCTACTGACAAGCCACGAATGTCAAAGGCTTCTGTTCACCCAGTTTAAGCTCTTCTCTGACCAATTGTAGCAACCGTAAGGGTTTCCCATATGAAATATGGCAACTGTGGAGGATTTAAATTTAAAAACAGTTTTTAAATACAGATGGTCTCTGTGTCCCACTGTTATTTCCTGCTTTCCTAATACAGCAATCTGACTGTAGTGTTTGCAGCTCTAACTCAAGATAAACATCCAGTTCTGGTATGCCTTCTGTTTTGCTTTTCCAGGCATGCACACCTGTTGACTACTGCAACCCACCCACTGTGAAGAACCATAATGAGGTCCTGAGGTGTTTCAGCATTCTTGGTGGGTTTTCTGTGCCCTCTAAAATAAGGAAAGAGCACACGGTGGCTAGTGAGGGGTGCATCTTCAGAGCGATCTAGGCTATGAAATTACATTACGCACACACACTCCAGTCACTCCAAAATTAAAACTGTCCTTGTAGGACAAAGAGCCATTGATGACCACTGTTTTGGTACTTGCTGCATCTTAAGGACAAAGATGTGAAAGAATATGTATGTGAGTGCCTGTGACTGGGATAGTATGTTTTCAGGTTGCTGTGATCTCTAATCCGTGGGCACTGAACTCTGAGTCACAGTCAGTTGAGCACAGATTTAATCCGCTGGTCATGCGCCTGATAGGATTTAGAGTTTTAATCAAAGCCTAACCGCACCGGAGTAGGTGATGCAGAATATGTGATGTCCTTTTCACCTCCGCTGTTTAAGCCCTGTAAAGGTCAGTGAGCAGCAGGAATTCATGTGTATTGTAGTGCAGTGTTTATGAGTTGGAATGTTCTCGCATAAACCATTATTTGATACATATATTATATGATATATATAAACAATTATCTATCAGTTATTGGCTCATTCATTACTGATATTTTGTTTACATACATTTCAATACTGTACAATATCCTATGTACTGTGCGTGCATAAATTAAAGCATGACATTAATTGATCTTCTTGATTATATTATCTTTTCTAAAATATTTGGGATATTTTTACATGAAGAAAGTACGCTCCTTCTAACTTCTAAATCTAACTGATTTTATATCTCAACACATATTCCTTTTCATAAGGGACCAGTAATCCATAAACAGTAATCCACTGCTCTGTGAGTCTGGCTTTTGTTGAATTGCTTGCGCTGTACATTAGCAGTAACGCAGTTTGCTCTCTTGTAGAGCAATGAGAAAGTCTGTAGTTAACGAAGCCTTTTTACTCTCCCACCTCTCTGTCCAGCCAACACTTTTCCCAACCGTGTAATACCGTTCGTCCTTCAGAAACTGGAGATAAGCAATGAACGCAACCGTCTGGGCTCCCTGGCCGTGCTGAAGCACCTCATTAACACCTCCAGTAAGAACCTGAAACCAGCCGCCGTAATGAGGGGACACCCTGCACAGTCACGGGCCCCGCTGTGGGGCCGTTATCTCAGGCTCCTCCCAGAGGGCCACAGGCCAGGATATTTCCCAGCTGTCTATGCAGTGAAGTGCAGAGTCCCTTGAGTGCATGGCTTAACAGTTTACACCTGAATGCGCTGAGCCAAATATCTGACATAACTACGTGATTAAGAGTGAAATTGAAATGGAAGAGCTGCAAAGGGAGAAGGCTTCTGTAGAAGTCCAGGTCTGGGGCTGCCCACTGTGAACCATTATGATGCAAATGTGGAAGACCTTTGGAAATATTGAGTTTAATTGGAGAGTCCAGTCCTCTAACTGGCTGATAAATCTCTCTGGCACCTCAGCTACCATTATGGAGACCAAGAAGCTGCTCATTCTCAACAGCATCAGGCAGCCGATGCTCGATCATAGCAATAAGGTAAGCTTATCACTGCATCACCAGTAGTGCATGGCAATGGCTGTCTACTTACAGTTCCTTAGACATATATGTTGTAGATGTACATGTTGTAACGTCTTTACTTCGTGTGTCAATACTTTGCTTGACCCACACGATTCCTACAGCGAGTTTTTTTTTTTTGTTTGATGAAATACCTGTGATTTCATTTTAACAAATATACTCTATATTCTGGTCTGTGTTGTTTCCCATGCACTGATGAAAAATAAAGGGCTCAAATACTCATTTAAAAGGCCAAAGCTATCTTCTCTATGAACACCAAAGTCCAAGTCAGTCAGTCCAAGTTAGAACAGCACATGGTGCATCATTGGCTACTGTTGTGTCGATATATACTAGTAAAATATTTTATAATAGCTGACCTCTATAATACTGACCTCTTATAGCAATTATACCCAAATTCAGCACAAAAGCTGTGATTTTTTCTTTAAGTGTTTCATGTAAGTCATGTTTTTGAATGTAAGGGCCTTATGCATATAGGATATATAGTGGTGATTACAATTTTGCATGAATAGTCATACTGCTTCTTTGACAGTTATTGCTCTCTTAGGGGTTTTATATCTAATTTAGTACGGCCACCACATTGTGTGAGCCCAGTATATATATATTTTTTTCACTTTGGGATGCTGCCCACAGCTTTTTGAATCCATGTGAAGTATAAACTGCAATAGGAAACCATAAAGGAGAAGGCATTTAAGGAGCCCTGATGCCCTCAGTGCTGTGAGTGAGCAGTGTGTTCTGCTGCCCCCTGCAGGTGAAAAAAATGGTGGTTCAGGTGATCAGTGCCATGGCTCACCATGGGTATTTGGAGCTGGAGGGGGGAGAACTGTTGGTGCGGTTCATCATCCTGCACTGCGCCCTGCCTGATACTTACCACGTACGTCTGTCCTCTGCCCTGCCCGGACTTCCCACATGTAACACAATCAGGGCTGCTCACACGCAGATAATTGTGCGTCCTCGTTTCAGCACGCAAGGCTGCGATTACACCACTAGCAATGGTCACTTATGAGTTGTTACAGTATTTTCATGCAGTTTTGAGGGAAAAAAGTCCTCTGGTTGTGTGTGAGCGAGGGACCCGCTGGGTGCTGATGGCATCTCTGTGTGTCCTTGTGCATGTGTGTCATGACTGCGTGCAGCGTGGGGACTGCCCCCCTGACCTGGAGGAGGTGACCGATGAGGCTCTGCGGAGCATGTGCGAGAGCACGCTCCACCTCCTCGCCACCACGGTGGGGCGCCTGACCGACGTGAGTCCCACCCCTCCCTCACGCGAGAGCTCATTTAAATACAACATGCCGGACAAGGGGAATATACCTCACCCATCTGACAAATATCTACATATCACAGACAACAAAATACTGTATAACCTTCCACTTCAGAAGTGCAATTCTTTACATGTATTCAAGCAATGTAATCATTTAAAATGTTTTTAAAAAACATAATGAGTTCCTAAAATTAAATATACAAAAGTGTCAAAATTTGATGATTTTTGTGATATAAATAAAATATCTGGGCACACATCAAAAATGTATCGCCTGTACATTTGGACTAGGCATATAACTGTGTGTTGACATGTGTTGCATGTTTTGAAAGGCTTTCTGTAGGCAGAGTACCACGGCTTTGGACTGCAACCTCCCTGCATCTCTCATAGTAATAACATCCTAAGGAAGGTGTTTGCTCTCCCCTGTTCTGCACAATAATCCTCCCCCTTACATCACCGAAGACCAGAAGGCATTATGCCAGTGACAGTGGACATTAATCATCCGCCCCAGTAGCTGTAGCTGAGCATTACACTGGCGCCTTAATTGTACACATTAGCTTCCCGCTGCATTCCTGGAGAGTGTAACAGCTGGTTGCGGGGAGTCACGCTATTTTTATTAAACAGACCTCCCCCTCTGCTGTAAATATTTTTCAGTTTATAATTAGGTGTTTATGGCCTCGCATTGACTTTTCCACAGCATAATCTGTAATCTGTGTGATGATTTCCACAGAACTTCTTCAAAACAGGCCTAATTTATTTCTACCACCTAATGTGGTACATATTACATCTGAGCGGTGACACTGAAGAATTAGCATTACCCATGGGGCTGGGAGATGCCACATTTTAGCACTGTTGTTATTGTTTACAGGGCTATTTTTTGTCTGTACGACCAAAATATTAACATCCTTGCTAACATTATTAGTGACACTGTCTTGGCCTTGTGGGACCCATCAGAATGCAGTCTTCTGCTATGCTAAGAAAAAAATCACAGTTGTAAGCTGCAGCTAACAGTGATTCCAGAGGGTTCTGGGGTTTTTCATGAATGATTTTTTTGGCAAAAAAATCAGTAAATGACCGTTTGATTGTGAACACAGGATGTGTTTCCAGGGTGATACCAAGGGTGGCGTTGATGTTGCTGTCTGTAGAAGTCACCCACCCTTAGACTGGCAGCTAACATCAGATAGGTTATTTTTAATGTGCCTTGATGGAGAAATGAGTTTCCTTTCCATGGTGAGAGAAGATACCCCTATGAAGGCTTGTAACACAGTTTCACCATCACAGCTGGGCCTCTCATGTTTTGCTCAGTAACAGCACAGATTTGTTTCCTATTCTTTCTGCATGGTTACCAACCCAAACACCAACATTTGACAAGGCTCTTTCATCACTTCAGCTCAGAAGCTCTTATGAGTCACAGGCGAGGTCTTTTAGTAGTATGTCCAGAAGGAGTTGTTTAAAAACGGCTGAAAAAAAGCACCTGAATGAATCTTTGTGGATGCATTTTTTTATTCGTGGTCTGAAGTTGATAGTTTGATTCATTTCATGCCCAAGCACCTCATATAGCTGTGATATCATCACTTTAAAAGGACACCATTTTAATAGGAAACAGGAACTTACAGGTTTCCTGTGTGTGAGGCATTATCACATACAGTGTGTGATCTAGTGTCCTGCCCCTCCCACAGGTTCTCTGGCCCTCCCTGTTTTGCTACCTGACCCTGGCGCAGTACACAGATGCCACCACGCCCCTTTGCCAGACACTCATCCTGTTAGCCAATAAGAAGAAAGCATTCATGGATCCAAGCCTCATCATTGACTTCAATGCGCAAAGTTGCATTATGACCACTTCCATTACTATACTGTTGAGATTAATCTGATTTGTCTGTTTTGAATAACTGTAATCTAGTGACAATGTATAGTTATACCTAAGATAGGCCCTCTGCTCCTTAACCTAAAGTCCTTTGGCCCTTTTCTGGAATTAATATTGTATATTCATTAGAAATAACAAATTTATTTGTGGGATAAAGAAGACCTTATCTGGAAACATTATTATTTACTCTGTTTGAGTTCTATCATTTCCAGCAACTTGTTGACTAATGCTCAAACTTTTTCCATGTATTTGGCTTTAGAAAATCTCCCCTCACCATACATTCTCATGATGAGGCTACTGGTAAGTGACTGACAAGGCCTCAAGGTGTAAAGAGTTGACAGGGAATCAATGAGATTGGTTATGAAGAAAACCCGCCACTTTTTGTGCACGGCCCAGGTCAACGCCTCACTCCCCTTCTGTGGCCGGGGTCGGGGCGCCCCGTCTCTGAGCCTGCTGAACATACTGAGCTCCAGCATTCACCCAAACCTCGAGTGCACGTGGCAGTCCGAGATCCCGCACCTCCTGCACTTTCTGGAGGGTAAGGGGCCAATCACGGTGCAGAATGTCGTGTCTTAAAAGGCCACCCTGGTACTGTGCAGCACTACAACTCCTTGGCCCAGAATTGGTGTGACCTCACCTGTTACTTTTACGTTGGTACCAAAATGGTAATTGAATGTTGAACTTACTTTAAAATGTTGTAATATGTTCAGTTGCTCTGTCTGAACTTGTGTTTGTCTGTTTGTATGAATTGAGGGGTAGCAAGAAATGACAGTACACTGAACCTAATAACATACAAACCAAATAACTAATAAATGAATACATAAAACACTTCCCATTATTAAGAACGGCACCCGTTTCTATTGTTGTATTTTTTAAATGTAAAGAAAAGAAAAAGGTCAGCATAGCCCTGTTACTGGTGAATGATTTCTCTCATAAAGAGCCTACTTTGAATTCAAGTGGGACCGTGAATGTTACCGCGGATCTTCAATCATGTGAAGTGTTTGATTGTGTTGGATCGCGTACAGTATCATGGACAGAGCAGTTTCTTCCCCCTCGGAGTGGAACTGGAAGTTATTAGTGTCAGATTCAAAGGCGAGGGCGCAACTCCAAGACCCCCTTTACAATCACAGGCTATTTCTGTGCCTTTTTTACACAAGAGTGAGCAGTTTTTGGTTGATTAACCTTTCTCACATCACTGCTGTTTTGTGCGGTGGGGAGTGAAAGCAGAATGAAATTACTATATAAATCATGGTGTTGAAACGCATCCTTTGAAATTACGGCAGGCTTGGGACCCTGTTCAGGAGAGTGATGCTTAGAGCAGGAGTGGGTAGTCCAGGTCTGGGAGCACTAGAACCATTTCTGGTTTTTGTTCCACCCCAACTCCTAATCACACAGCTGCATGAAGTGTTCCACCAAATTAATGGAGGTGGAACTTTTCACCACCATTCAGACTGAATCACCTTCATGATTTTAACATAGCACCTGATTCAGACTGAGTCATCAAGTGCTCAGATAGAAACAACTGTCAGAACTATCCCCCTCCCCCTGGCCTAGAGAATACTGATGACATTTCCATTTTAACCTTTTCATGACCCTTCTCTCTCTGGCTCCTCAGAATCCACGGAGGAAACGTTAAACAGACGAGGCTGGGAGGGAAGTCTTCTCCAGGTTCGCTTTGGTTTATCTCATTAAATCTCGCTGAAGTACAGTACTCCCTGGTGTTTTTCTGCCTTTGTTGCATTGCTTTGCACGGTGTGATAGTATTTGTGTGCAAATGAAAAGGCAAATAGCTGTACACAATAAAACTTTGATTTGTTTCCAGTTTATATTTATGTTTATTCATCATAGCTGTTGTCCAAGTCTCTGGTGGCTATCTCGTATGATAAGTGGAGCTGCCAGCTAGCAACCGAAGCGACCCGTTATCTGTCCACTTACAACAACTACCTGGAGGAGAAGGTGAGAAGGAATACCTGAACATTCAGTTCTCGCCCTGCTTACCACTCACACACCTCATTCACATTGTCCGCACACTCCCACCTCTCTGTCTACATACACACCTCTCGACAGTATCTACAGTATCTCCTCAATTACAAACCTAGTGTAAAACCAGAAATATTTGCTGATATATAATTTCACAATTTTTGTGTATCAAGAAAAGGCATTTAACAAATATTCAGTAAAATGTGTCATGCATCATTGATCACAAAATGCCATTTTTCATTGGTTCAAACACGTGCCTTGAAGTTCTGTTGCTTCTATTGCTTCCTGTTTTACTTGTTTTTAACTCCTCATTTGTAGGTTTGCATGCAAGTTCTGTACAATAATGCTAGCCATTTGTGACATAGCAAGATTCTACTAGCAATTCACGCCATTGCCCCAGTAACCTCCCCTGCCTGTTCTGTCACCCCCTGCAGTGCTTTCTGTATAAGTGTATTGGCGTGACCCTGCAGCACTGCGGCAACAAGGAGGTGGTGGCCAGGCAGCTGCAGGAGATCCTGCTCTGTGCGCATCATCAGGACGCCATAGAACGAGAGGTAATTTCTGCTGACTCCCTCTGCGCACTGTGCCAAGCAGGACGTCTCGCCCATTTTGTCAGCCGAACGGCCCGCTTAATGACAGCCTTGTGGCAGATCGCTGCCCGGCCCCTTCAGTCTCTTTGAATTCTTGTCTGCCCTCTAAACTGCTATTTCTGCCCTCGCGCTTTAATTCAACTTTGTGTTTCTTTATAAAAATTCGATTATTATTATTTTAGGGGGTTTTGAAGTCTGTAATGAAAGGGCCGTGGACAGCATGGATAATGTAAATATATTGTTTGAGACTTTGAGGTTGCAATATAAATTTGAGATCTGCTAATAAGGGGTATTTGGGGTAATCGGTTTTACAGGGAGCGGCAATGGGAATTGGGCTTTGTGCCAGCAGCCATCTCGAAGATACTTTGGCAAAGCTGGAAGCTTTTGGGAAATCTGATGTCTTCAAGAAAGCCTCAGGAATATTTGGTCTGCTTAAAGTAGGTATTACATGGATTTGTTTAATCTTGAAATGAGGAATCTACAATTTATGAACTTCAGTCTGCCTTTCAGGAATACTTAATGTTTTTCCTCCCCCAGAGAATGTGATGAATGCTGCATTGCCGATAGTAAGAATCTAACTGCACTTTATCATAATGGTTAATAAAATGCATTACTCTGTGGAATAACAGCTTAAGTATGAAGTTAACGGAACTGTACTATTTCTATCATTATGAATGAGGTTCTCAAGATTATCATCTGTCAGTGTCACACTATAACTGTAGTGGTAACTATAGCAAACATCTTCCCATCCTGCCAGGGGCACCTAGAGTGTTTATCCGAAATGTGATCGATATTTTCTGTTATAATGTGGGTGAAAAAATGTGTTGTGTAGTCACAACTTGAAATTATATGATGTTGCCAGGGATACTTATTCAAAAATAAAAACATAAATTCAGGGAAGGGCGTTGTTTGTATATCCACCCGTGCTCAGTTGATGTCCTCACAGTGTTGATTTATTAAAGTTTGGGGTGTCCAACCAAATTCTTTTCCTGGGGTTGGCCCTTTTAGAGTGTCCTCCAAAGTGCCCTTTAACCATGTTGTTTTTTTGCGATTGAGTGCCGGTGTGACAGAAATGACGATTTGTGCGTTAGCCTGTGTTGACACTGGCCTGTGGCTGCCTCTCCTGGGCACAGGACAAGAGTGATGTGGACATCGAGAAAGTGAAGAGCACTCTGATCTTGTGCTATGGGTACGTGGCCCTCCACGCCCCAGAGGACCAAGTCCTGGGCAAGATTGACTCAGAGATCTTACGGAACATCAGCAAGCACTTCAACACTAAGGTACGCAGCAATCCCCTGCATACAGTAAGCCAGGAGTTCTCAACCATCCTGACAAATGTCTCAGTGATTCACCTGGAGTGGAGTTTCATATATTGTACAATGTTTGTCACATGTCACACATTTTCATTTTGCAAACCCCTAGCAGTACTGTTAAACACCCCTGGTTGAGATCCTCAGTTACCCCCAGAACCCCATCTCCAGCGTATCCTCACAGCCTGCGCACCAGACAGTCAGAGGGGTACTGAGTGAACCCCTTGTGTTTGAGTATACGTTCAGTCATATATTTTCTAAGAAGTGATTTAGTTCCTGTTCTAATGGGAGAGAGAAACTGGTTTAGCTGCTCTATTTGAAAATGAATGGCTGAAACGTAATCAGACCTCCAGAGCATTTTTGGTGGCTTTAGATACGGCCAGAAAATACCTCTGCCTTTCGCCGTGAAACTGTGATGTTTTCCTTAATAGCAAGATAAATAGGTGGAATAGCTGCGGTTTAACATTATGCTTGAAAATCCGTTTTTATGGTCCCTGGAATACCGCGCTTGCTTTGGTTGGCATTCCACAGAATGACTTCATATGGTTTAGCTATGGAGGGTTAAGGACATGCTGATCAGACAGTTGGTGCTACCCTCAAAGGCAGAGTACAGGAAAATAAGGCTATTTTTAAACAGCGCCATTCAACAAAGCTTGTAGGCAAACCTTCTTCACACATTACCAGCTGAATTCATGTCACACAGAATCATCAGTAAATGTGATTTTCATATAACCGAACTGCATTTATGGGAGTTTACTTCAGAATAAAGAATGTCACCATAATATAAAGAATGTCACTATAATATTATTAAACAAGACCTTTTGCTAGTAGGTATCCAGTCCTCCTAAAAGACACTTTGCTCCTCTTGCAGAGAGCTGTGTATTAAAAGCTTAACATAAGTATGGCATATTGTTATCTGAAAAGACATTTTCAGGTGGTTGTGGTGTAGTGTTATTGTATTTATGATTTTGCCACCACAGAAGGAAAAAGGTGTTTTATGGACTGACAGAGTTGCTTTTCTTAAAAATGAACACTAGAAAAATAAAGTATTTCCACTGAAACAACGCACATGTGAAACGTTAAACCCTTGTTACTTTTATGTTATACAGGTTCTGGGAGTAAAAGTTGAGACCAAGGTATCGTCAAAGGAGACCAGCACAACAGCTCTCTTCTTTAACTAAACCCTCAACTCTCTAAACTGCCTCTCTGAATCTTGGCAAGCAGGTAGCAATGTCCCAAGATCAATCTTTCTGAACTTCTTAAAAAAGCTCCAGTGGGCCCATCCGATGTTTAGTTTGGGTTAGTTGTACAGGAAGTAAAATACTCAAGTCCATGTTTCACTACAGAGAAGAAATGCCTGGCTTCTTTGTTATATCTGGAAGTAAGCATGTGGTCTTGTGTAGTGAGCCAAAGGCATTGGCAGATTTGAACAACGTAATACTAAATCTCCAGCGTTTGACTCTGATGTTGAAAAGTTCATGCTTTTCATAGGCAAGAATTCCACTGCCTCACCATACTGATTTCCTCAAGGGGCTTCTGTGCCATTATTGACTTCTGAACTAGTCAAAATTAGAGCTGAATTAGTAAAACTGCCACTTCATGATTTCGGAAAATTGCATGTGTTAATGAAAGCTTCTTTCAGAGTTTCATGCTAATGCAGTCAATTCCAAACTTCCCAGTTTCCTGCTAACATCTTGTGATAATTGTAGTTATGTGCTCAGCTTCACAGACCTATGTAATGTCATGCATGCTCATGTTTTAAGATTTTTTTAAAGGACTGAATAATTTCTGATTAGCTGATTATGAAAGCCTGAATATAACCATGATGTTGGATTTCAGCCTCTTCAGTTATGTCTAATATTTCTTTCATCCATAAGGACTATAAATGA
This sequence comes from Megalops atlanticus, assembly GCA_019176425.1. Classification (NCBI taxonomy): domain Eukaryota; kingdom Metazoa; phylum Chordata; class Actinopteri; order Elopiformes; family Megalopidae; genus Megalops; species Megalops atlanticus. The sequence goes on from CM032895.1 coordinate 23,989,351, forward strand.
ATATTAGATCTTTATGAAAACACTTTGAAAATGAAATTGGTAGATTAGTACTTTGGTTTGAATTATTCTCTTTGTCTTTACCCCTGTAATATTTGTTTTAATCATGTCTTGGACTCCTGTAAAGGCATCAAACCTGATTAAGTCATTTTCTGTGAATCGTAACCCTACTCTCAGTGCACATAATTAAGGGACCCACAGTGCCACAGAGCTTTTAAAACTGTGTATCTGATGGACAGTTCAGTTCGAGGCATTAGAAGATATGCAGTTGGATCTTGTCATTATTGCCTCTAAAGACATTTGCAGGTTACACTTCGGTGCTGTTTGTAGAGTAGGGGCTCCAAGAATTGGTATTTACTAGTTTGCTTGCTGGCTGTTTGGCCATTCACAGCAGGGGTTTTACTGGCCGTGGCCCTGGCCTACTACTGTGGTGAAGTCATCATATGTTATCTGTGTGTCTGTGTGGCCCTGACTCCCATCAGGACCTGACCATGAAGCTCAGCTTGATCCGGAGTGTGGGCCTCATTGCCCAGGCTGTCTGTGCCTGCGTGCGCCGGCAAGGCTACTTGTTCTCACGCAAGCTGGAGCTCATGGGAGTAATGATGGTCAGTAGCCCTCCGCTCGTGTGACTGAGGTACTCTAATGCCTGTAATGGCAATGACAACATGGAGGTATACAAGTGTGTGCACTCACCACTGAGTCCGTTGTGTTCATGCTGAAGAAAGTTAAGTCATCAATCATCAATGAAGAGTTTTAAGTTAATGCATGTTAAAATGCAAGCTTTGCTTTTCTTTTAGCACTGTAGCACTGAGTCCTGGTTTGTGCTGTTAAAATGAAAGTTTTTGTGTTGCAGGAAATGCCAGTATCATGTTTCTCTGTTTTGTTGAAGGACTTTATTAAGGCAGAACCAGCTGATGTCATGAGGAATCCAGTTCGCCATCTTGCTATGACTACATGTGCCCACCTATTGTATCCTTCATGAAAATAGATCATGTGCAGAAATGCAGCTGCACATTTTAGACTCCCTGATATGTGGACCCACCAGCTGTCTATTCCTGTCCTGTCTCTTCCTTTTCAGCGCCTCATCCTGGTTAATGTTTATTACAGACTAATTCCACTAAGTAGCCTTTATTCTGATGATTGAGTACTGAAATTTCCACAGCTCCGTTGAGGTTTCAGTGAAAATCTGGAAAGGCGCCATGTTTTCACACGATGCCGTTGGTGTCGCAAAGGTCGAGATGCTGGTGAGGCTGAGAGGCCACGCTTTCGAGACGCCGAACCCCTGTCCCAGATGCTCGAAGGGGTGGGGGGTGGGGCATGGGGCGTCCCCTTTGAGCCGGCGATGAGCAACGGTGTTTACCTTTGACTGGCGGTCCCAGCCCCCTGGACCCTGCTCTGACAGAGAAGGAAAAGGCTGACATGCTGCACACCTGTCTAAACAGCGTGTTTGGGCTGCCCCCGGTGGAGGAGCCAGACCAGGGCAAGGAGGAAGAGGTGCTGGACCCGCGGCAGAGGGAGGTGAGGACCCCCTCACCGCCCCTAGTTCCCCTCATACCCCCTCATATCCCTGAAGGGGTTAGCTAACAGAGGTACAAATGCTACCCTCCCAACCCCCCCCCCCATTTCCCTGTAGGTATAAGGGTTGGGAGGGTTCATTTGCTTTTCTGCATTCCGGAGCTCGGAGAGGTGGTGTGCGAATGCTGTAATGACAGTTCTGTCCTCTCTGCAGAGCACAGAAGCTGCACTCCTCAGGATGCAATGCTTGACAGCTTGTCACAGCCCTGAGTTTGGTTCCCCCTTGCGATTCACAGTTCGACAGTGGAGTCCTGGAGCTTAACTTAAAATGGGACTATTCCTGACACAAGTGCCTCAGAGGAGACATCCTGTATTAATGTATCATGTAGATAAAACATAATATCAGTCATGAATGCACTCAGTGTGACAAACTTAACAAACTAAACTTAATATAAATACTTGTATATTTTTTTAAACTTTTCTTTAAAGTTTTTTTTTCTAGCCTTTTAATTGGCACCTGTCATTAAGCACACATCTTGAAGACAGTGCAGTAATCTTTGGGAGGGAATGAATGGAAAAATTAGCACGGGAGCCACAGATACTTATAACAGCAGTGTTCCTCTGCAGGCTCTGTATGCAGACACGTTCAGTGCTCTTGAGGATCTCCTGAAGACTGTCCTGGTGCGAGATGTGACTCCAGATGGACTTCAGAGTGTGTTCAAGGTACTGCAGTCCAGTGGGCATCATCGAAGAGGACACTAACCACTAGATGCCTGACATTCATCCATACCTTTGACACAAGCTTTCTTCCCAAAAATGAAAGGGCAGAAATTGTTTGTGTTAAAAAACTTGTATTTATTTCAATTTAACCAGTTTCCCCAATAATTATGGTGATCATTGAACTTGCTGAGCTGTAGGTGAAGAAGGAACTTACACTTGTATTGGTGGGTAGTGTGTTAAATTTAAGAACATAGGTTGACTGAATTGGGGGTTGGGTCCTTAGGCAGAAGGCACAGTGAAATGGCTACCCAGTGTGTCACCTGTGCTGATGTCACACCTGCTGCTGTGAGCAGGCATAACTCTGGCGGTTTGGTCCTCTCAGCATGTTGAGGTTTGGCTGAGCTCAGCACTGGACCATGAACGGGAGCGGGCAATGAAGACCACAGCCGAGCTGCTGGATTTCTACCTGAACAACGTCAGTGTCAAGGTAAGCAAGAGTTCCTCTTTGTCAGTATGATAGACTCCGCCCCCTTACTCTGGGTGACTTTTGATATTTTAAACACAGGTAACAACATATTAATACCACAGAATTTATACTGGAACTTTTTGTGAGGAAACTCATGGTAATCAGTCCCAGGTCCAGAAATGAACATGTGGCCTCTACACCATGTGTTAATGTACACAACATGCTGAACCCAGTCCAGTTAGAATGCCTAAGGAATCCTCTTGCTTCTGGGAGCTCTCACACATTTACATTCTAATGCAGCAGAAAGTCAGACCCATTTTAGGATGGACCAATGTCTTTCACGTGACCAAGCGATCATTCAGTTTTCTTCTAGTTAATGGGAAAGCTCTGATCGCTTGTTGAATCAGCTTGTTTTTCTCTCGGTAGAAGATAGGAACATTCCACAATCTGGGCTCTCTGCTGGGACGCTTTGTTCCTCGATGCACAGACCCCAACACTATCGTGAGGGTTACGGCTGTACAGGCCATCCACACGCTACTGTGCATACAGCTGACCTATGAAGGTGAGATACAGGGTGTGCCACCAACACAGGCTGAAGGGACAGCATACACACATACAACAGATTTAATGCTGTTTAATGCTTCTTGTAGCAGACATGCTTCATGTAGTGTTGTGATGTACTTTGATTCTTTGTTCTACGGGCTGTTATATCGTAGTATACTTGGCTGTCAGATTGCACAATTTAACTTGTAGTAGGGCTTGAATAGTGTTATGCTCACACTTACTGGTCTGGGAGTGTTGTTAACCTGGTCTGACACTGTTGCTTGTTTAAATTGAATGCATACACTTATGTTCTATTATGCTGGAAGTTGCTCTGGATAAGTCTGCTAAATGCTTGTAATGTAATGTACACACTGTCTGAAGGCCGTCGTCTGTGGCTCCTACCAGAGCTGCTGACACTCTGCTCTTTGGTTTGTTCCTCCAGGTTTTTCCTCGGACCACAGAGAGGAAGCTGTGGAGAGCCTTCACAGCCTGTATGAGAAACTGAACATCTCTGACCCAGCGGCCCTGTACAGAGCCTGCTCTGAGCTCACCAAGGCACCACATTATGCTTTTTATTACTCACAAGCACAGAGCGTTCTCCAAATCACTCTGAAATAAACCCAGGGAATGCATTTGGTTCTGCCAAATGGTTATCACACAGTGATAATGTTGGTAGGCTGCTCCCTGAATACTCAAAGGAAGCTGCCTTCTGATGGTTTCAGCTCCATGCACAAAAGCTCTGTAGATAAAACTAGGCGTGGGTTGCCAGGTCCTTGGATCAGTTCACAGAGATATACTGTCCCAATTAGTGCTTGCTGGAGAAGTCCAGCTAAAGAGTCTCTTTGTCTTTAAGTCTGAAAATACTCATCAACTTGAAAAAATGAATTTGTATTAAAAATCTAATTAGAGGTAAAGACAATAGTTCATTAAAGTGCTTATATTTTTCGGAGATTAACCATAAATGTTATACAACAGGTAACATCATCCCAAACAATATACACGTCTTTTGTTTTACACATTAATCCTGAATACTACTGGGTTTTTATACAAAAAGAAATATATGCTAAAATATACAATTGAGATCCTAAGTTATATATTTTAAATACAAAAATTTACGCTTTATGTTTAATATTTATATAATTGCATAGATAAAAGTGCTGTTTGTTCATACTCTCTCTGCTGCAATATTTTGACATATGTTAAAGTAGCATTTATTTTGGGTGTCCCATTTCCCCATGTACCGACAGTGCTGTCCCTCTCTCTCTGCAGATAATCAGCAAGCGTGTCCCTGAGCCACAGCTCCCCGCTCTCATCTTCACGCTGCTGGAGGGGCTAGTGGACCCCCAGCCAAACTGCGCCTGCTCCTGCAGCATGGTCCTCCACAGCCTGCTCAGAGACCGAGGGCCCAGCCTGCTGGACCTGGTACACAGCTCTGCGCCGCTCGACCCAGTCTCCCAAAGTCCCACTGTAGCAGTGAGCGTATGAGCTATTGCAGGGTGATGCTGACAAAATTTATTATTATCATTAATATTAATGTGTTTAGAGCAGGTAGAGCAGGGCAGGGCCTCCACTGGCAAGTTGAGCAAAGTTGCAGATTTGTCACAAGGGGGCGCTGCTGCATTATGTTAGAGAAAACACAGAGCGACTCTGTTGTTTTGTGCAGTCTTCAAAAAGAATGCATTTGGCTTTACCTTTTTGAAGCGATTCTGTCAGTTGTTTTATTGATACTTACTGTAACGGATTAATGACCTGATTCCAGCAGTCCCTCACTGGTTGATTCCCTTGCCTGTCTTTCCAGTACTCTGTCTCTTTTTTAAATTTCCTGAACTCTTAATGGTGTCATTTTTGTATAAATAAATAGAAATATATGCTCCAGTTCAGTCCTGCAGATGGACAGGCCAGCAAAATAAAAAGCAGAGAAAATGGCTGATGCCGGAAAAAAGGCATTGGCATCATTGCACACAGGCACAAAAGTTGAGGGATAATATGATATGTAATGGCTGTTTTGCTGGTAAATGTCAAAGTACATCCTTATTCTTGATTTGTGATTGGTGAATTTCTCTTAGCGTTAATGCACTGGCCCTCCCGCCTATGAAACTGACATCAATGCTGGTCATGCTTCCCCCCAGTCTGTGTGTAAGGATGACATCCAAAGCCTGACGGACTGTCACCTACCTGTAAAAAAAATGTCCAATTTTTTTCCACGATCCTCTTGGTTGCTAATTTCCAAGACAGTCCACAATCCACAATCGTGACAGTTTTTGTCACTCACACAGAGGCTGACTGACATGTGAAACAACCAATCACTTCAGTTCCTATCGTATAAAATAACCTAAATTAAGCGATTACAAATATGTAAATCTCCAGTGTTCCAGTTTGCTGTTAATCACCCCAAAATGAAAGACATCAGAAGGGACATGTAGCTAGAAGTTTAAAGCTGTGTTTTCTCTGGTTGCGTGCCCTGAGGACTTCTTAACCTGTTCTTCCTGCTCACATTTCAAGGTTAATTGGACTAACCTTTTATAGTTCTCTGTCCCATACCTGAGCATTTTGTTCATGCTGTGAAGATTCATTGGTGGAATCCACCATACTGTGCCATTTGTATCAAAAGATGTTTCAGAAGCCTGTTTCCCTTGGAATGCTTAGGTTCTTCACTAAGTAACTAGGATGCTTAGCTCAATGCTGTTGTTTGATGTTACTACAGAAGAGCTTGCTCAGTTTCATTTCATGTGAGGCCTTATTTTGTGAATGGACAGGGCTCAAGCTCACAAAGGAATACTGCAAAAGAGCTCACAAAATAAAATTGTAACATCCAAAGGATAAGTGAATGACCAGTCCTGATGTGTGTTTGTTGTGTGTCTGTTTAACCCAGTTTATTTATTATTGAATTATTTCACGTTTCTGATGTCATGTACTCACCTTATACTGATATGGAAATTTTGATTTTTCAGAAAATATGTGGTTTATGTGGTCTCTGGTTTGCTTCAAAACAAAATAACAAAAAGGGCAAAAAATGTCCTTTGCTGGGCAACAGCACACCTGATCACATAAAGGGTTTATTTGACCAGTGGATTGATGATGTGCACACGAGCCTGCACATGCAAACACACCCTGGAATGCTGTTGTTTTGATGCGTTTCAGCTGGGGTTGCGTGTGACCTGCCTGTGATTTTGGGTGAGATTACGACTGGCAGTAATCTTGGGCGAGATTATGACTGGCTGTGATCTTGAGTGAGGTTGTAATTGGCTGTGACCTTGGAGGGGTTATGATTGGCTGTGACTCGCCGTGGCCCAGGTCCCACAGGTGGTGGAGGCTCTGCGGGCTCGCATGCAGGCGGTCTCGGACGAGCAAGTGAAGGTGGTGGTGTCCCAGTCTGTCCTAGTCCTCGCTGCCCAGCACCTGCACACCGTCGTTGACTCCCTTATCTGCTCCCCCTTGCCCTTTGACAGGTGAGATTTGATCCATGGCATGCCCACTTCTCTCTCTCTCTCTCTCTCTCTCTCTCTCTCTCTCTCTCTCTTTCTTTCTCTCTCAATCACTTGAACAACTTCAGGCCTTATCAGAAGTGCACATTTTGACACTTTTGTATTAGCACAGTTTCCTTGTGAGGGTAAAATCTCAAGCTATGTATTTGTAAAACAGAATGTGAATAGAGGTTATCCGTAACCTGCACTGCTCTAGGCCTAGCACATTGCGCAAGGCATGTATCTAACAAAGAAACTGTGTAACCGCATGTCTTGAAATCAGCTCATTCCTGCTCAGTCCTATTGAAGTTTCAATCTTGATGTAATGGCACCTGATAAGCTCAGCCTCATAAGGTGCTTGTTCAGAGCACTTCAGAGCTCTACAGCTCAGACATGGGTTCAAGTCTGAGATGTGTCATTTCCCAGCAATGACTGTAAGTCTGCAGTGGCAGAGTACAGTTGGCTTTGATTTGCCAGGGCAGGGTGAGTTGTGTCACCGAGTTCCCTCATCCCACTGTTTTAGCACCCCAGTGCACCTCATGAACCACTTGCAAAACAGTCAGGTGATGTCACTGGTGATGTGCCTCTGCTGTGGTGCACTGTGGGACTTGTGGAGTGAAAAACTGCCATTGGCTTTGTGACAATGTATTTGAGACTTGTTTCAGTGCAGTATATATATATAGTAGGTGTATAGCTTGAGTATAGTGGGTGTTGTGGAGAGTTTAGTCTGGTACACTTGGGAGTTCCAAAACCGGCGAGAGGGGAGTAGAGGTGTACAGAAACACAAAAACAATAAACTTGCCTACCTCTTCCCTTCTTGTCTCTGTGGCAGCTAACTGACACTTCTCATTGGTGGCCAAAGCATTAACATGGTGTTTTACTCATGGTTGCACACTGAGAGAGCACAAGCAGCAATGTTCTACCCTTGTAAACCTGACAGAATGCATTGCATTGTGGGATACCAACATACCACATCCAGACACAGATGCACAGCTGCTGATGCAGTGAGGATTCGAGTCTTGTTGTTAACCAAATAAAGCACATTAAAGAAAAATGTGTATTTTTGTGGAGCATCTCGCTGGCTGCATGTAAAGGTAGTGTGCGCTGTGTTTTACAGCTGGAGCTGTGAGATGTGGCACTCTCTGGGGGGTGACAGCACTCTGGCCTTTCAGATCATGGAGATAATCCTGGAGAAACTCAACATTTTGGTCCCCTACGTGGACAAAAGGGAGTCCATCTTGAGGTCCAGCACAGTCAAAGTCGCCACCTGTGACCCGTTAGCCGTGAGTAGCAAAGGACGCAGGTGCTCTGTGGAGATCGTGGTGCAGCTGAAATAGTTGCCAATACTTTCTTATTAACATTAGTATTAGTTACACTACTAACACATAGTTCTAACTGGTGACTGGCTATGTAAGTTTCCCTGGAAAGAATAAGCATTTAAAAATAAGATTTCATTTGGGCTGGTAGCACATGCTTTGCTGATAGATGCTTCACAGTTTCCCTAGGTTTGTTTTGTTCTGAGAGTGCCGTTAAACACTGATCCCAGTCCTGACTGCTGATCCTCCCTGTCCCCCTGGTGACACAGATGACCTGTGCTTTGCGCGAGATGCTGATGAACTCTCAGACACAGGAGGTTGTGGTGGCGCTGTTCCCCCGGCTCTTTGGGGCTCTGCTGGTGCGCCTGGGCTCCAGCGTTGGGGTGCAGCCCCCAAGAGAGTCAAGCAGCGGTGGGAGCCCAGAGAGGAGGGTGCCTGGGAAGCTCCCCAGCACTTTCTACGTAAGCGGGTAAGCGAGCAACACTTACTCCTGGCCTCACTCGCATCATATGACAAGGCGTGACAGAGGCACACACACAGATGCACTGAAGTAGTGGAAGGGCACATTTTTGCTGCTGATGAAAGGTCACATGTCACAGCCCTGTTTCCATGGCTGCAGGGTGGCAGTGGAGGCCCTGCGTGCTCTGCTGGCCCGCGCCCATCTGGAAGAGCTGATGGAGCCACTGGCTCTGGAGGGGGCCTGGGACAAGATGAAGGATCTGCATCGACATGTTGAGGGAGTCACTCTGCTGTCCAGGTACACCGTAAGCACACCGACCGTAAACACACCAGACACACGCTGCAACTATGACCTCACCGACCACACAGTCTGACCATGAATGCACTGGACGCACCCTGTGACCGTGAACACATCAGCTACGTAGTCTGACTGTAAACTCACTGACCATGAACTTGCCGCGCACACAGTCTGACCGTGAACACACTGCCTATACTGTTTGACTGTGGACACACCGGCCACCCTGTCTCACCGTAAGCACACCAGCCACACTGTCTGATCGGTTATCGTAACAACGCTTATGCAAACTATTCGTAAATATGCCATACCAGGCTGACTGACCATACACATATCAAAACCACATTCCTGCAGCTGGGTCATTAATGCACCAAACCACTCTGTCATACACTGGTCATCATAATACCAAACTGCTGCCTATCTCCGGTCATGAAAACACTCTCCTATGACAATGTTATTCAGTCATCCAGCCTCCCACTCATGGTCTCTTCATGAGCATACAAATCACTTAGATATAATTCAGTAAATAAATACACCTGCAAGATACCTCTCCCATTCTCACACATGGCGCGCCATGTCTGGCCATCAACATTCTGAGCCTCTCGCGTAAGTCACGTCCCCGCCCCAGGGTCATGGCTACAGTTTCATCACTGCCGAAATACAAATACAAGCTCTTTTACCTCTGCTAACTAAGGGAGGCCTGCTAAAGGAGAGCAGGAAGTAGGGTCTGAAAATGTGTCACCCATTCTCTGTATCTGTTGTTTTATATTTATACAAGATTAGTCTTTTGTTTGCCTTAGTAACAATAACTGGAATAGGAATTTACACGGAAATAGGTTTTGGTTAATTTTTGGTTGGTGAAATACAAGGTCCAAAGGTTATTTTTAACATAAATGTAAACAGAACTGCTTGAATGATGAAAAAGATCTAGAAGACTACTTTCAGATGTATTTATTTTAGCAGTGTCATGGCTTGACGTGATTTGTAACACATACAAATTTTAAATGCGAAATATAAATGCATATAAAATGTAAAGAATATTCATGTATTTAAATGTATAAATGTATTTCTAAATGTGCTGTATTCATTAGAAAAAATTATAGGTCAGCATTTTAAGGCTTTTATTTTTTAATTTTTTTTTTTATAATGAAATCTCAAGTTCAAAAATATGTGGTGTTTCCATAAATCTGCATATTTGAAAGTTTAGCAATAACTTATTTTAAACATTTGATTTTGAAATGTTCTCTGCAGTGAGATGTGCGTTAGAAACACACAAGTTTTGGATTTTGTACACTAAATCATAGTGGCCTAGGTCATGCCTCTATCTTCCCCAAAACCCCTCAAAGGGCCATGGCGAAGCACGCGAGTCCTCGCCTCCCAGCCATTGTGGACAGCCTCTGCCCTAACCTCAGCAACATCTACGAGTGCCAGAGGGCCACGGTGACAGCATTCTTCTCTGAGGTGAGTGGCAGGGGCCTCTGCAACAGGGACATGCCTGCTGCCTAAGACACCATCCTGAAATGGACTGTAATTGTCATCCAACATCCTGATAGATGTGGTAGTAATTCCTATACAACAATCCTATTGTACTAATTGTAATAACTGTGTTTTTTTGAGAGCAGGGAGAAGACCAAGTGGACATGGTATCTAACTGTATCTAACTGTATCTGTCTCTGTTAGGATTGTGGAATGTGCTGATTGCTGATGTTAGAGCAGCCCTGTTACTGTATTTGACTCTTGTTTGTTCTGCCTGATGACTAAGACCTATTCTAATGCAGAGTGAATCATAGGAAAGATTATCATTACTGTTACTAGGTCATTGAGCAGGGTCACTTATCCAAGGTGGCAACACATGACATTAGCAAATACATGAGTACAAATGTAGGGCAAATAAGTGCCTTTATGAATAACAGTAATAATTAACCCTGCAGTGAATCATAAATAAAACATACCACGGTCTACAGCTCCAGCTCAGTCTTCTCCAAAACAGATGACCAAGACCTCTATATCAGAAGGTCCACATCAGCTAGGGATCAGTGGTGTTAAAGCTAGTAAGAATTTATACTAAACCCCTAAACTTTGAGTAGCCAACAATTACATTACATTATTGTCATTTAGCAAAAGCTCTTATCCAGAGTGACTTACATTCAGCAACAAATGTAGCAATGTTATGTATGTAAAAGATGCAAAGCATCATGGATCAAAATGTTTTTCAAACCACTATTTCACTATTTTTTAACTAACAGCATAGGACTGTTTACTGTCCACAAGTATAGGTGTAGAAAACAAATCATGACATTTGAGCTGCTATCAAAGCAATTTCTTGAAATCAACTGAGCAGTGAAAAACTACACCTACAGTCAATCAGGCTACAGCTGAAAGATAGAGGATAAGAAGGAGATAAGCATTTTATAAGCTTTCATAAGAAGATAAGATATTTATTTTATGATATCATCATTAACCCAATGAACAGTAACCCAGTGAAGCCAAAAAAGTATGACACCTGTCAGGATGGGGGATGATAACATCTCTGTCTCTGTTGGGCCGGATCGGCAGGCCGGGTGGTAACGGTGTGCCTGTGTCCCTCTTTGGGCTGTACGCAGCTGCTGAACCACCACGTGGTGACAGAGCTGCACCTGACGGATGCGCTTATGGGCAGCATGATGGAGCGCCTGGCCGACCCCTGCGGCGCCATCAGAATGCTGGCTATCAGGGGCCTGGGGAACATCGCCACTGGCTCCCCCGAAAAGGTGGGCCACGCCTCAGTCCGCTCCAAGTATGAGTATACACTGATGAGCCAAAACATTATGACCACTTACAGGTGAACCGAATAATGTTGATCATCTCCAGACAAGGGCACATGTCAAGGTCTGGTGAGATTAGATGGTAAGCGAGCAATCAGTTCTCGTAGTCAACGTGTTGGATGCAGGAGAAGTGGGCAGGAGTAAAGACCTGAGTGGCTTTGACAAGGGCCAAATTGTTATGGCCAGACGACTGGGTCAGGGCATCTCTGAAACGGCAAGGCTTGTGGGGTGCTTCCGGTCAGCAGTGGTGAGTACCTACCGACAGTGGTCCAAGGAGGGACAAACCACAACCTGGCAACAGGGTGTTGAGCACCCAAAGTTTATCAATGCGCGAGGGCAACGAAGGCTATCCCGTCTGGTCTGAACCGACAGAAGGTCTACTGTGGCACAAGTCACAGAAAATTTTAATTATGGTTACGGGAGGAATGTGTCACAACACACAGTGCATCACACCCTGCTGCGTATAGGATGCTCATGATGACCCCTGTCCACTGTCGAAAGCGCCTACAATGGGCATGTGAGTGTCGGAACTGGACCTTGGAGCAGCGGAAGAAGGTTGTCTGGTCCGATGAGTCACATTTTCTTTTAGATCACGTGAATGGCCGTGTATGTGTGCGCCGTTTACCTGGGGAACTGATGGCACCAGGATGCACTGTGGGAAGACAAGCCAGTGGAGGGAGTGTGATGCTCTGGGCAACGTTCTGCTGGGAAACCCTGGGTCCGGCCATTCATGTGGACGTCAATTTGACACATGCCGTCTACCTAAACATCATTGCAGACCAGTTAGACCCCTTCATGGCAATGGTATTCCCTGATGGCAGTGGCCTCTTTCAGCAGGATAATGCGCCCTGCCACACTGCACACATTGTTTGGGAATGGTTTGAGGAACATGATGAAGTGTTCAATGTGTTGCACTGGCCTCCAAAGTCTCCAGATCTCAATCCGAGCATCTGTGGGATGTGCTGGATCGACAAGTCCGATCCACGCCGGCTCCACCTCGCAACTTACAGGACTTGAAGGATCTGCTGCTAATGTTTTGGTGCCAGATACCACAGGACACCTTCAGGGGTCTTGTAGAGTCCATGCCTCGGCGGGTCGGTGCTGTTTTGGCGGCACACGGAGGACCAACAGCATATTAGGCAGGTGGTCATAATGTTTTGGCTCGTCAGTGTACATGTGATGTGTGGCCAACTATGACATAGAAAATAGGCTGTGTTTAGTATTTGTGAACATACAGTATATGCATTTAGCCAAAGGACCTGCAATGGCTGGTGGCTTTTTTGCCAAATGAGTTGTAATGGCTTTCTTATATTGTTTAATGTACATATTGCATATAATTTATGGCATTATATGTATGTATATTTAGTAAGATTACTACATATCTAGTAAGATTTTGGAAATGACATATTGTTGACATGGAAAGTCAATGTTTCTCTCTGTTGGTGTAACTTGTCACTAATGTTACCCCTCCACCCAAGGTCCCTTCCCATTAAACGGAGCTCCAGTAACTGGCTGCATTGTTCCTTCCACGCAGGTGAACAAGCACGCCAAGGAACTTCTGGCCGCCATGAGCTCGGGGATGGAAGACAGGGATGATCCAGTCAAGCGCATCGCCCTGGAGGCCATGTCTGGCCTCTCGAAAGTCCTGCCGCGCCTGGACAAGAAGAACGTTCAGGTGCTTGCGGTCTACATCTTCATGAAGATCAAGCCCTTCCTGGAGAACGTAAGAGAGTTTGAATTTGAGTTTGATTGTTGCGCCTCAGCTGAGATGCCTGGCCTTTGTAACTGCTGATTAACTGCATTTCCACAGCCAGGCAGAGGCCAGGGACTGATCAGTTGTACAGCCAATCTTGTCAGGCCTCCAGGGGGCCTCAGGTGGGGCTGGTTATGGATGAGGGCAGGGTTATCGTACATGCTTCCAAATGTTTAAACCAAAGCACGCAACAGGTGCCTTTCCTTCACACAGCTTTTAGCAAGAGACCAAAGTAGTTTTATGTAGAGTGAATTTAATTGTAACCAACATTTGCCAACATAGTATGTTTAACTTCATTACCTAGCTAACTATAAGTGAGACATGCTAACCATCCAAAGCTACATATATTGTAGTAGGAAAAGATACATATTTGTTTTTCTGAGAGAGAGATGTACATATGGGTGGAATTGGGTGTGACTCTGGGGCCTGAGAGGTCTCGTTTTGGCCTTACCGAAACTAACGGATCGTTTGTCCCTTTTGCAGGAGAGTGACGCGATCCGCTACACCTCTGTTTTACTCCTGGGAAACCTTTCCAGGTTTGGATCGGGACAGCCCGTCTTCAGGGACCAGGTCCACAATGTGCTGGTCAGCCTGCTCCTGCACCTCAGCGACCCCAGTCCGCAGGTGGTCAAGGTGAGGGCAGCAGGTCCTGCAAGAGGTCCTGCAAGACGGCAGGAGTGTGCAAGACTGCACGCTGTACATCTCCACAAACCACCCTCCCAAAGACCTCTCATGACCGTGCTGAACCGCTGGGCTAGATCACATGTAACGTAGAGAGTGAGATTCACAGGTTGTTATGTGTGACCAACATTTGGTCCATTGATGGTTTCCAAGGCAGCATGCTAGTATCAGCCCCAGTTTCTTTAGCAAAAATTCAGAATTGTGTTACAGGAAGTGCTTGCACAGTATCTAATTGAGAAAATGCACTGTGTCATGTAACGCGTAGCATGTTGTGTCCGCAGGCATGCAAGTTCACCATGCGAGTGTGCGCGCCAGTGCTGGGTTCAGAGCACGTCACCGCCATGTTCCATAAGCATCTGCATGACGACAGAGGGCTGCATTACGGCGAGTTCATTAATGAACTCATCAAGTGCATCGTGCGTAGACGTTAACCCGCCCAAATTCTGTGGTCAATTGTTATTTCATGGCCTCTGTGGTTAGGATGGCAGACATTGCTGTTGACTTCCTCTACAGATCAAGGACTTCCCCGGGATGCTGAACTTCTACCACACCACCGTCATTCAGTTCTTCAAAAGTGCCTGGGCTGAGGTCCGAGCCAGCGCAGCCATGTTTATCGGTAAGTAAGTGATATCAGCATTTCCCCTCCCTTTTTGTGGCCCGTAGTCTTTTGTTAATCTCTCGGGTTGTGTCCCAAATCCCATTTTTGCTCACTTGCCCGATGCACTTCCTCTCAAAATGGCGACCACTCATGTGGTTGAGGGTGTCCCAGACAAGAAGGAGGGTCTTTAACTTTCCCTCCATTGTCCCTTTGGCAGAAGATACATGCCTGTACACTTCGCGTAGGTCTGTTATCCGTTGATTCACTTCATGAGCTATCCATGGGGTACATCTTTACGTTAGACCTCATTCCTGAATTGTATTTTTTAATTTAGTGAATTTAATTAAATTTTTGGTTCATTTGGTGAATTTCACTGTGTCAGGTCTTTCTCAGGTTCAGTTACAGAACAATGGTTACACCAAACACTGCTAAAGGTTGTTTTTAAGGTTACCTCCATGGTACTCCCCCCCCCCTTTCCAAAAGTGCTTGTAAATATTGTGGAATATTTGAGTGGGAGAGGACACAGTACTTTTGGAAAAAAAAAGTTAAAACCCAACTTTCAGATTTATGGTTATCTACTGATGAGTCAGTTATTCCAAAGCATTGTTTATTAAACCTTTAATTTGTGTACGAGAAAAATTGTATGTGATTAACCTTCCAGCTATCCAGCTTATGTCATATAAACATAATTAATTCTTCTAAAGTCATGAAAAAAGCATGCATAAAAGGTCTGATTGAAGCTAAGCACATAGTAATGTCTTATGAGATAAAAGTTGGTAGGATAATGATTCTGACATGATTTCCAGAAGCTTTGCATGTTGTTTTTGTGTTGGTCTTTTTTACGTTGCACGCCACGGTGCCAAAATGGCAACAGTGGACTGTGTCCCAAATACTCCCAACTAAACGCCCTTCCCCTCCATTCTGGAGTGTGAGCTTGCGTGACGCAGCATGACGTGCGGACTCGTTCACTAGCCTCCCTCGCTTGCTCGGATCAGGACACGGCTGTGGGAGCGCGCGCCAGTCGGTGACATGTCAGTGTGACATGTCCTCCAGAACCACAGGGCCAGCTATCATAATGAGAACATTACGATTTATTACCGGGTCACATGCGAGGTGAGGAGAGGGTTTTATGACTACTTCAAGAGTGCAAGATTAACTTTATGGTCCGTTTATGGCAGCTGAACTTTGCATAGGGCAGGCTCTCAACCCGTGAGTGCCCGATTATCACTCCCTCCACCCTGGACGACTTAATGGGACAGAGGGACAGTGCTGTAACTTCTAATCTTCTGCTGGTGGTACCAGTGTCTGCTATCCTCTTTGGTGGTGCATTTGCAAGATTAGTGTTAGTGTTTAAACTTTAATGTAAACCTTGTCTGTTTTTCTTGTACTTTCTAGGGTTTCTCTTGGTAAATCTTCCCGAACAATACCTGTCTCAGATGAACATGAGGTGTGTGATAAAGGGTAGGTACTCCTGCTGGTCCTTAGAGTCCGTAGTCATGCCCCAGTCCCAGTGCACCACAACCTTAAAATATCCCATGGAGTTCTTCATTACATTTAACAATTGCACATTGGGTTAACACTGCAGGTTAACAGTAATTAATAAGGTATTATGGTTATTAATAATGGTTCATCTTTTCACTATAAAGACAATTTTGGCTGAGAGACCTGTGATACCTTAAAAATCCAGAAATAAAACCATAACATTTGAAGAAAAATGTTACATGAAAAAATATGGTAGATAAATTGCTGATTTCATTTCAACAGTAATGCAGTGAATGCAGTAAAAACTAATGTAAACTCTTTCTCCTCTTATTCAGAATGATATTGCAGACCTGTGTTCGGTTGTGAATGACTGCTTAGCCAATGAGATTTCCTGTGTTGGTGCAGTCTACCTTGTGGAATAGGCTGTTGGAAGGAAAAAAATCGTAGTGTAACTACTAGGACTGTAGTATACTGACTAACATTTCTGAGAAAGAGACGTTCTTGCTGAATATGCATCACCATTTTGAACGGGGCTATTGGTGTTCGGTACAGCGTGTAATGTCCTGTCAGATTACAAGCAGAAAGCAAGCTGTAAAAAAAATGATGAAAGCGCCTTTTTTCTGGCCAAATGTGCCATTGTTCTGTGGCGTAACCACCAACTTGTTGGGTAAGAAAGCTCACCATGGGAAAAAAGCAATAAAATAAAACCCTTTATGACTGGTCATGAGATCCTTTTGCCCTGCTGCAAGTGTGTTCTTGAAAACCTGCCGAGATTTTTTATTGTTATCAGGCCGAACGTCTTCCCTTTGCATCACTAAAGCCTATATCCGTATTTAAAGTCATTACGTTGGCAAAAAAATTTTCATTTGTATAGCAGGTCCGTGAATGAGGCGCATTTTCTTTCTAAATCTAGGCGCAGTAGTCCAGAAATGTTTATCAGTCCCTGTGAGCAGTTTGAGCTGCTAGAGACCATATAAATTTATCGTTTATGACCTTAATGTTTAATCTTAAAAATGACATGACATCTAGGTTGACATGTCAGAACAACATATCTCAGAATAACAAACAGCTGTAACTGTAAGTAAAGTCTATTTTGAGCTGTGAGAGATTAATTGTGTTGGTTACAGAAGCTTGCATTGCAAGGACTATAACCAATTAAGAATTGGGTGTATGAAATTGATTTGTCGCTTGTTGGACTGTACTTACAATACCTGTACTAAAACTGCAGCCTCAATCATTTATGTGCTTAGCAGGCATCTTTAATTAGGGCATCAGATTGAGCTTATGTTTTACATGAGATTTACTTACACCATTGTATATTAACCTAAGCAAATCAGATCAGTACTTTACTGAAGGGTACAACAGCTGTACCACAATCTGGATTTGAACCTGCAACTCTCTGCTTTTTAGTGTAGTGCTCTAACCAATACTTCAAAATGTAGTACTGTAGTGTAGTGTTAAGCAGCAGGGCTTATTCTCCAAAGGTTGCCAGCTCAATTCCCCTGGTGGGCCAAAGCAGTCAGACTGTTGGTCAAGGTACCTAACCCAAATTGCCTCAGTAAATCCAGCTGTATAAAATGGATTTAGTAAAAATTGTAAGCTATGTAAGGCACTCTGGATAACAGCATCTGCTAAGCAAAACACTGTAATGTCTATACTGCTCTCTTTCTTGGCAGGTCTGGTCCAACTGCTTCAAGATCCTGAACCACTGGTCCGTGCTAAAGCTGCTGAGGCCATGGGATATTTCCATCAGTTTTGATCCAGTCCAGGAGACAACAGTGGATAACTTAAAAAGCCTGTTGTTTCCTTAAACACGTCTGCGTCGTACTTGAGTTATCCCTGAAAAGTAGTTGTTTAAAAAATGACTGCGTTCCTTATGAGGTGCCCTAAAGCCTGAATCCTGTTTGCAGTTCCTTTCAGTCTTGTGTGTAATTGTGCCATTTTAGATTGTGGTTTTTATTTATTTATTTATTTTTCTTTTTTTTTTTTTTTTTTTTTTAGCCTTGCTGTCCCCTTTGGCAGCAGGGGGAAAATATAACACGAGTGGGCAAAAGTTTTCCACAGTTTTTACATCTACCTGAAAGGGTTGGCCGGTCTGTCCAAACATCTGTCTGACTTCCTGTATGTAATTTACAACACTGTGACATTTCCACCTTCAACACCTGTGTGACAGTTACCGTGGAGCAGACACAAACAGGGGTTCTGCTGTATCTGCAGGACTGCAGAGGCTTCTGAGAAGGCAGCACGTAATGGTTGAAACATGAGCTGCTGAGGAAAAAATCAGACAAAAGAGTCATGGCAGTGCTTTGCATTTAGCGTAGGGTCTTCCTTAAGGTTGTCTTTAAGGGCCGGTCCAGGTGTCAGTGGGAAATGCGTAAGAGGGAGACTGAATTCATGCACAGAAAACCTGTGTGTTATTCCGGCTGGAATCTTCCCGCAACACTGGTCATTGAGTTTGAAGAGAGGTAATCTGCAGAAGGGGAGGATGTTGGTCTAATTTTTCCTTATTTTATCAGGACTTAAGATGGGCTCGCACCGTAAAAATCATCTGGAACAGTTTATTGTCTGGATGAGTTTCCACAGCCGCCCTTCCTTGATGGGCTGTTATTCAATAGGTTAAATGGGGATGCAGGTCTCTGCACCGCCATTTATCAACTACATTACACTGGGGCGTGGTCACAGTCCACAGTAAATGGCTGCTGAATATTCTGCTTTCAATCTCAAAAGGATGTTTATCATTGCAATGGTCAAGTTTTATTGCGTTGCAAGAATTGTTTGGACTCCCAAGGCAGCCCTGGGGAAACGGTTCACATTTTTCTGTATTTAATGCATTGTATTTTTTGTCTACCTTTGATGAGTAATGTTATTATATTACATAATTATCATAAGAGGTTGTTATTGCAGGTGTGTTTTATTATGCAGTTTATTAAAGTAATGGTTCCTGAAGCTGATTACTAGGTGCTGTAGGCTTGTCTTCTTGTTAATTTCTTGGCAGCTTAAAAACATGTTGCTATATGTCAGTTTCCCTTGCAAATAATTCACCTAGATGTTTCAGGTTTTTTTTTTTTTTTTCTTCTTTATGGCTGGTTTGCAAGTGAAAAATAAACCAAGGCAAACAATAAATTGCATTGCTGAGTTTGCTTTCTTTGAATGCAGAAGCGCAAAAACAGGTTGTGAATGATTTGCCTGGAGTATCACCTCAAGACATTTCATCATATCCACATTATTTCTCTAGTAGCCCATTTTCTTTTATACTACCTATTTTCTGTTGTATACGAAGTTTTTGAATACAGTGTTGTCAACATCACTGTGTTTCCAAATGTTAGATATTAAATAGTGTACTACATTTGTACAGGAAAATGTAGAAGAATAATTAGCAAACAAACAGTTTCCCTAGCAACAAAGTTCAGTGGTGATATGACCATGTGTGTTTGTAACATTTGGTGTATATATATCAGTAAAAAGGCATGCAGTGCAATTTTAATTTTTATATGCAATGAATTGTAAAATCAGAACGGACAATTCAATGGCTGATCTATGTTACATATGTATGAGATGTCTATTTAAATTGTATTGGTCCAAATATAGGGTGGTCCATTATAAGGTGACCACTATAATGGTCTATTTGTCCATTACAAGGTGACCCCCCTTTCCCAAGAATAAAAATTAGATAAATAAAACTTTATCAAGTACAAGTAGTTAAACTTAGTTATCAATCTACTGTGCAATGTATTGAGCATCTGCTGTATTCGTTATGTGTTGTAATCCAGCTTTTACTTATGTAGTAGGATTATCTGTCCTATTACACTGGTTCCAATAACAAGGTGGATTTTAACTGTTACATTGTATTTGAAGAGTGAAATACTTTCCATGTATCGGAGTATAAGTAACACACCGTTTGCTAAGGGTTTGACCTCAAAGCTATTTTTGGAAGTACGGCTTAGTCCCTGTTGAGACTGATAAAATTTCAGCAAATACAACCTTTGTTAAATGCAGAGCCCATGCAGGAACCTACTGTGTGTTGTTACCCAATCTGCTGTCTCACAAGGCGGGCCCCGCACCCTGGGTAGGCCTCTATCACACGTGGCCTCCTCGCTGATGTCACAGCACTTGCGTCACATGACGTGATGAATGCGAGAGACAGGGGCTTTTCATGTGGACTGTGGAACTGTAAGTGCAGCCATCTTCTAGAGTCAACAACACACCAAACAGCTAGTTTTGGGTTGTGGGCTGTGTGAAAATGACCAGATCACTTTCATGTATTGCCAATTTTCCAGTGTATTTGGCAAACTGACAAATGTGTTAAATAATTAACTGTTTTATTTATGTTACTTATCTGAGTATAGATTATAGGACAACATTCCGTCTCTCTGAACTTTATGCAGAGCACATGGAAGCCACAGCACCATCGGGTATTGATAAATATTTCTAGGAAAACGTTCTACTGCAGATATCTATAGACATATAAAAACCCAGTAGAAACAGGGAGACAGTGTGAAAAGGAGTGAGGAACAAGAAATTGGCAGGTCATGCCAAGACTTGCTCAATCAATGTCATTCAGAACATTTTGCACAAATGTCTTAAATTTGTAAATCTTTTCTCATTTTGAAAAGTAGCATGTTAATAGTAAATGCAATGCTCCTAAATGAGACACCATGGAAAATTTCAGGCTTTCCTTAACCACACTTTATTATCATGCTTATGCATTCTGTTCCAGCATTTGCATCCACTCCATAATTTATATACAGTATACAATTAAAATAGTTTCTGTTGCAATGCAGAATAGAATACCACATTTCAGCATAAAACAACAACACACCAGCATAGCTGCATAGTTGCCTGTTATAAATGAAAGTAGAAACGCAATTACAATCTGATGATGCCATTGATCTCATCACCTGGAATTGAATCAATAAACAAAACAAGGTGCTCTTCGGAACTGTAGTCCTGGGCTTATGGAAATGCACTACAGCCTCTCAGAATGGACTTCACCTCCCATTGGTGCCACTGTGAACTTCTCGGCGCTTGCTTACTGAACTCAACCCTGCCTATTTAGTCTACTGCAGGCAGAGGCCTACCTTCAGCAGTGGATAGAAACAGTTCAATCAATACAGCAAATTCTTTTGACAAAAGTAAAAAGACATTGATCGGTTGCATTCTGCATTCCTAGGTAATGAAAATGGGCACTGGGGGCTGTGCTTAAATAAGGCGAGCAGGGATTGGGTGGGAGGTGGTGGGTGTGTCCGCGGCCCTCAAACGCTAATACTGTCTTCGTAGATCGAGAGCAGCAGTAGGATGCCCCAGCCGGTCAGCAGCCCCAGGTTCTGCAGGAAGAACATGAGCCAAGGCCTGCTGCTGTTCACGTGGATCATGGAGGGCAGCTGCAGCAGGGAGAGAGAAGGGATGGCATTAAACAGCAGGAACTATGCACTCCGTCTTAACCCACCAACTGTACAAAGACGTGACAATCCATAAACTTCAACTGACAAATCAGTACGTTTTGAAACAACTGTAAGGAATATAAACTTATGTTAGAATGCACATGTTTGAAATATATGAAATGTCAGGCCACTCATCAATGGAGTGCTCATTTTGATGTCCTTTTTAGAAAACATGAAACAATATGCAATATGAGAACAGTATGAAACACCACCATGAATTTGAAAAGAATTCAGCTGAAATGTTTGTTTTTCTTACTCTACTGCTCCCATGTTTGTTGAAATAAAAGAATTACTGAACTATTGAAGTATTTAGTCATTGTTTACTAATTTTGATGGTTATTCGCTGAAATGGTTAGATCTCAGTGGTACACAAACCTTTTTTGAATATCTGAAATTCATATGACACTGACATTTGTTAAAAAAGATTATATTTTTTAATTTATTTTATATATTTTTTTAAAAATTATATTTTTAAAGTATACTTTTGCTTGATACAATCACTTGAGGCGTTTTTATTATCTGTGTAATGCTGTAGTCTTTGGTATGTATACATCATATCAAACAGCAGTAAATGAAACAGTACAGTGGAAACGCAAAGGCTGCTGTGACACACCATGTCGGCGAGGCCCACGTAGAGGAATAAGCCGGTCGTGACAGCGGCGATCCAGTCCTGCACGGTGGGGTCGGTGGAGACCGAGAGGGCGATGTACAGGCCCACGAAGGACGTCATGGCGCTGCCGACGTTCAGAAGCAGAGCCTTTTTCACTGACATCCCGCAGTGCAGGAGGAAGGCGAAGTCACCTGAGAACGGGCAGAACAAAATGAGAAACATGGTTCTGCCTCCCCCCCCACAATAACGCACCCACCATCGTTGTTCACCCTCCAGAAGAATATCCCGCTAGAACTGTGTTGTAATAACTGGTAGGATCATGTCACAACACTGAAACACAGTGCAGACCACTGGCGGCATTGTAACCAACATCACTGTGAATTGCTGTGTTTTTGTTCATTTTTATTTTTATGTATCAACTATTAAGGGAAAAAATGTAGCAGCCAGATCTCAAATATTTTGAAGCTTTATCTTAAATGCACTCAAAAGCATGAAATTTAATCTAGAAGCCTCTCATGATAAAGTAATACATGATAAAAAGGAACATATATAACATATAACAAATCTATTATATAGAATTATTGACTCATTTTGTATTGATGCATATGTGTACACACGCATAACATACATATTAGATACGTTTGGTTAGTGGCACTCACCCAGCTCATGTGGCAGTTCGTGACAGAGCACAGCCAATGACGTGGCCAGCCCAGATTTCCAGGACATGGAGAAGGCTGCCCCCATTGCCAGACCGTCGGCAAAGTTGTGAACCCCGTCGCCGATTGTGATCATGTAGGGGACCAAGCGCTGCTCTGGGGAGGGAGGACAGAGGGGGCTCAGGCATGGGACGCACACCAGCTCAGAGGTCAAATGTCACTTCCTGTTCAACAGTGCCACCTTTCAGTGTTTGACTCACAAACAAAAAAAAATATGCAACATCAGAAATCAACTGTCTCTTCCTGCTTTGCAAGGACCGTGTTTTAGAAGTTGACCACAAAAAATAAATAAATTCAATACTGTTCAACAGGAAGTGATGAGAGTACAAAATACAAAAAAAAATACAAAAACATATATGTACAATGGCACAAATCATTAAGACTGTCATTCTTGATGGAAGAAATACTTAACACCATTACTGCAATTTCTGTGCATCTGTCTCCTTTATATGAATAAAAGTATTAATGCTTTGTGCTTAAGAAAGACATCTCTCCAGCAATGTGCCTGTGACCTTTGTGTACATACCAAAGACTTTTGATCAGATCAATGCTTGCACAGTACACTTTTAACCTTGAAAGTGCATCACAAATCAATCTACGGTGGGGATATGAGACGTCTCTGAAAGGCAGTCACACAGTCTTCATGACTGCTGACTGCAGCTCAATAAAACCGCAGTACAGAAATACCCAAATACACATTGTTACAGGGATCATTTTTGTCCTGAGTGAAATGAAATCGGCACCACGACTCTCAAGAACAGTCCAGCCGTCCACTTCCTGATGGCACTGTGGAGGGATGATGATTTGGACAGCACATCTATAGTGTGGAAACACCATGCACCTTTGTTTGGGTTATATGTTATGTAGTTAAGGGTGATGTTGTGATGTTGTTATGTGCTAGAACGTGAGTGTATAATACAGGATAGCTCGGTGTTATGTATGGAGGCTGTCATTTTGCCAGCTTAGCTGCATCCACTCCTACAGTGTGATGCTATACTCCTCCACCTAATTTGTAGAGCACATATGATTATTCACTGGACGTGATCTCACAGCAATGACTCACACTCGTGTGGCTGGCCTAAAAGCCATCACGAAAACTGCACTTACCCCGTGTACGATTACTCGAGCTCTCAGCTGCTTTCTCATTGTTTTCAGCTTCAACCTGAAAAAAGGTCACATTCGCCATTTCATTTTCATGTTTCATGCTCTCCATAGATGATGTTTCACAAGAGTTTAATACTATATTTGTTTGTTTCAGGATGCATACACTCACTGACCCAGAGCTCTTTTTAATGCTGAGAATTAATCAGACGTCAATGGAGTCGTGGTTGAGTAGGGCGTGTGAAATTCTGCCTTTCTAACATCTACTTAGATACTTTCCAAATGTTTAATTTTCATACATGTTGCTTCTGCGAATGTATCATTGTCTGAGTGGTTACTGTACCAGTAGTAAGTGTCTAATTTGACTAAATGTATCACTGGCCTGTGACCTTTCAGGACAAATCATTTCCTGTAAGAATGGCATGCACTCTCTTTGGGGTTCTAAAAACCCCAAGACAGCCAAATGATGTCCCCGCTGAGCGATGAGCACAGGCTCTTACGAGGTCTGCTTGCGATGTGGACTGCTTGCTCCTTCTTTCGTTCTGGTGGTACATCTGGAGAACTTTCCCGTGGTCACAATGGTGAGCATCGGATTCCTCCTAAAACATCAAAATACCTCCATTTAATTATGGTACACATTCAGCACATCCTCCATGCAGTTCCAGTGTTAGCAATATTATCTGCAGTCATTCACAATTTGCTGTTGTTGCCCATCTACTCTCAGAGGGTGTCTGACTGATAGTTGGCACATCTGAAGCAATATATGTATTACATTATAGACATAGGTTAAAATTTGATGGTAAAACACTAGCTATTAGCTGTTGGCTTAAAAAGTTCCCATTCATGTAGTTCTGTATTTTAATACATTTCATACATTTTACTGATAAAGTGATAAAGAGTGATAAACCAACACAGCTGATTCTAATTCTTGTTGCTGTGTTTCCACCAGAGGAACACACACACCTTACTGTCTACTGTCCTTTGGCATTAAAATATCATTAGTGTATATTTTTTAAGACAAACACAAACATTTTTCCTACACAGAAATATTGATGAAAAATACAGCTGATTCTGTTTTACACAGCTAGGTTCCTACACTGTTTAAGGCTGAGTGACACATTGAAATGACTCTGCTAAGCTTGTACCGTGCTTAAGCGACACATGAAAACCACACTGATGAGCTCCAATGGTATTTGAGGTCGGCAGAGAGACACGTACGTCATTGTGGTGATGTTTGTCTTTGTGCGTGATGATGGAGAAAACAGCCTCTATGAGGTAGAAGTAGTAGATTCCCGCCAGCAGTACCAGGAGTTTGTAGACGTGGTCCAAGCTGTGCCCCGAGTCTTGGCCTCCGCTATGGGAGTGCAGGCCCAGGAACTACACACAGACACCAGGAACATACGGCAATCAGACACAAAGTCATCATCAGATCCCCCTTCCCAAAGGCCTCATGAGTCATCTCTCTCCCCCGCTCCCATCTTGTGCCACCAGGAACCCTGTGTATCCCCCTTAATGTCATTATTTTTACGTTCAGTAATGACACTGCGAGAGCGATATTCCCAGGACGGCCTGATTGTGGATTTGGCTGTGATGCTGGGAGAAGCAAAGCACTGTCATGGATTGCTCTGGGGAAATAAGGTGTTGAAGAATGGCTTCTGCAATTGGGTAACCGTTCAGGGGAGTTTTTGTTACAAAATAAAAAAAAGAAAAACCTTGTAAAAAATGGGAGCCACCAAGACCATTTTCTAAACAGTCAGACACCACATAAAGACCTCAAGACTTGAGCTCATTCTTTTTCTAAGATAACTGGTGGTGGTGAGGGAGGGCTTATAGGGTGGTGGGAGGTATTCATAGGTGTATTTGGGGTGGTGGGATGTGTTCATAGGCGTATTTGGGGTGGTGGGAGGTGTTCATAGGCATATATGGCAAGTTGCTGCTATCTTTGGCGGGGTGTTTTGGCGGTGCTCGGCCCCTCACCACGGGCAGCAGGTGCAGCACGGCATCCCCGGTGAGTGAGCCGACAGCCAGGCTGATGCAGAACTGGATGCAGAGCTGGAACACGTGGGTGCAGGAGGTGCAGAGCAGCACCACGATGCCGAACATCGCCGTCAGGCAGATCACCAGATTGGCCAAGCTGGCGTACACGTATACTGCAGGGGAAGAAAGAGGAACACGCAAAAAAAATTCTCAAAAACCCTACCACAATTCCCACCAAGTGCGGTGGAACGGAAGCCTGCGACTGCAAACACTTTGAGGAGGACGAGTGCCTGTCCCATGGGTGCATGGAGCAGCGGTGTTTCATCTGAACTCCCCTTTCAACTGGTGGTGGAACAGAAACAAGACCATCTGCAGGTTTCAGAGTCCTATCCAGTGATAAATGAGAGCCAGGCAACACACAGGCCTCTGACCGCAAACACACAGTGGTCCAAAGCCTGCAGAAACAGGCAGCTGCATTCCTTCATATCGCAAATCATATCGCAGATCGAATCCCCTCTGTCTCTAACTGTCTCCTGCAACTGACCAATCAGACAATGACCCAAAAGCCAAAAACATCAATCTGTCACCTCCTCTTTGGGGTGGGGCTAGCACTCACTAATCTGCTTGCCTCTCAAAATCCTGTCTGATTTGGGTGCTGGAAGCTCCAAAGTATCTTGTCACCTGGTTCATTTTATCCATTCAGATGTAAGCTGGATGTAAGAGGTAGGCCTGGGATGGGCCTCAGTACTCACTCTCCGCTGTGCTGAGCTGGTCACCAGGGGTGGGCAGGAGGGTCTTGGTTACGCACGCCCCACTAAGGAGCTGCTGGATCAGTGCCGGGCTCAGCTGGGTGAACTGGGCCCTTGTGATGGAGGAGTCATTCAGGTGATGGATTTCCAGGAGCTCATGGGCGGTGAAGCATGACTGAGAACAAACAGGAAGACAAAAAGATGAAAAATGCAAATGGAACACGTTAAACAGAATTTCTTTTCTAATCACATGTAAGACATGAAAACCCATTCACTAACTGCGATGTAAAAAATCTTGAACACTTGTTTATGTAGACAAAAATGCAATACATAACAGCATTCATGATTATTCTTTGTGAATAACCTTAGTCACTAAGGAGGTATAGCACAGTATGTGTCATAATGCTAAATCATGCCATACAACTGTATTTCAGATATAATAGGAGGATATAAAGGTCTGTAAACCTAATCAATGGCCTGTTGTTATGTGGTCTTATGTGGTGCTTATGCAGGCTCAGTATATGCTACATAAAACACTGCATGGCAAACTGCTACCAACAGCTCATGTGCGCAAGCTGCAGCTCATCATTCAGTGATTCCAAATTTCCCCCCTCAGATTGTCTCGCTCGGATTTCCCCAAATGACATGTCTGAGCCGGCGGCCCGGTGATGGAAACACATCATTAAGAGCTTCAGCTGCGGCAACGGCTCCAGTTTCACCACCACAGTAATGAATGTTTGCAGCGGAGTGCCCCGCAGCACCTCCACCGGAGCGCCGCGGCCCCGGTCCTAATTACACTCCTGCGCGGTAATTACCGCATCCCAGCTGCTGTTCCACTGGCGCCCCTCTTTGCGGCCGGGCACTGGGCTCCTGCCGCCGCCGTGACTGTGGTGACCGCTGCGGCCATGTTCATGGTGACCGTGTTCGTGGTGACCGTGTTCATGGTTGCCTCCCAGCTTCAGATGCATCATTAAGTCCTCCAGATCTATAGTGATACATTGATCATCAGGTCTGGAAATGCTGATGAATCCTACTTTTTTGCTGCACAGAGGTCTGGACGGCTACTTTCCTGCTGTGCAGAGACCTGGCAGCTACTTCACTCCAAGCAGAAATCTGGATAGCTACTAGCTGCACAGACATCTAAACAGATACTTCACTGTTGCACAGAGATGTGGACAGTTTCTTTACTGCTGCATAGAGATCTGGACAGTTTCTTTACTGACGTGCAGAGATCTGGACAGCTTCTTTACCGCTGTGCAGAGATCTGGAAGGATACTTCACTGCAGGCGAAGCGTGAGAAGGCTTCAGAGGACAGGATAAGATGCCTATGTTTCACAAAGCCATGGAAGACAGGCACTGGCCTTCATACAGATGTAACACCACAGGTTTGCCATGAAACAGTGTTAGCATGAGGCGGGGTGCTATCCTACCGTGCTCTGTCATGTTGTCGGAGCCAAAGTGATTAAAAATGAAATCCAGGAAGTAGTCCTCCTCTGGCAGCGCCTGCGCTGCCATGCAGTCTCCCTGCAGAGCGTGGTACACGATGGCCCCAAAGACGGCACCGATGCTGTGAGGGGCAGCGTCGCTCAGAGACACGTTGCTCTCCTCTGTGATATCACTCCCCGTGAGACAGTGCTGCAAAGACAGGACATGGACGGGAAATACACCAGAAATAGACTTCATCACTTCCTGCTTTAAGATCATAACTGCTGAGGTAAAACTGTAAACCGCTCCAAAGCAAGAATATGCAAATCTTATTCTGCATGTTTTTTAATCCTTACACAGCATTATGAGTTTGAAACTCATGTGATGAGTCACTGAATTTGAGAAGGAAATGCTATTTAACATAAAACATGGTTTGACTGAATTCCAAACAGCGTGCCTGAGGACTTCTGTGACGTGAGCAGCAAAAAGACAGTATGTAAATGAAGGCATTTCAAGAATTGCTTTCGGATATAACTCGGCCCTCTCACATTACTGTGCATGGAACATCTCATACCTCATTGTGCTGTGTTGGCCGGTAGTACTCCTCCATCTGATGGAGCAGGCGGTCCAAGGTGCCGGTCGCTGGGCTGAACCCATCCCCGTGAACATCCTCGGCCATGAGGTCCTGGACAAATTGGTGGGTCCCCCTCTGCCACTGGTTGTCCCTGATGGCTGCACAGGCCTCCTGGGGGCTGCTGAGGTAGTAGCACCACCCTGCGGCCACCTCGAAAAACCCCTCCATGTGGAGACCGCTGGCTGGAGAGAAGCCACCAACGAGCTGGCCCACGTCCTCCACAGAGATACACTTTAAAACAGGCATGGATCACAAATGCACTCATGTTAGATGGTAGGTTTGTACACATCAGCCTACATGCTTTATGTGACATTATAGTCATTATTGTATTACACAGAGCAACTTACATAGGTTACAATTTTATCCATTTATACTGCTGGATATTTACTGAGGCAACTGTGGGTTAAGTACTTTGCCCAGGGTACTACTACAGTAAAATGAAGGGAAATTTGAAACATAAAATGATAAACTGCTAATGTGCAAAGTACCAAACTCTTTTGGTGCACTTATAGACTCATGTGGATACTGGGATTGACGTCTATAAAGCGCATGACCAGAGCAAAGATACGTTGACACACAACAACAGCATTTCTGACAAGCTAGTGTAGAGTGCAGCAAAGAAGTCCTCACACCTGAGGTAAAGTTCAAAGGCCTGTATTGTCTCGAGGCAGGAAGAGAACGTGAATAGGTTCCACTAATTCTACCCCAGGCAGTGCAAACACATTGCACAATGAACAAAGGGATGATTGAGTATGAATAAATGTATAACCAGAATTATTCATTCAAAATGACATATAGTTGGGTTAACTGTGGATAAAAAAATCTGAGAAATTTATATTGCTCACAACAGGATATGGTAGAAAAGAAATGTAATACTTCTGTTAAAATGTATTGTGTTTTTCAAATCAAATACAGCAATGCCTGCTCCAACATATGTGTCACAGTAATCATGTAAACGTATTTATTACAATCATAATTCTGATACGACTAATGCTACACACTTCATTTTCAAGACAGAAATCCGCTATACAAAATAATGGATAAAATTTTTATTTAAAGAAGATGATATTCTTTAAAATCCTTTTCACATCCTATAATTCTAAGTCCAAAAACTGTATATGCAAACTCAAAACACCAAGGTACAGTATTAACCAATTATTATTGAACTTAATTGAATATGATTGAATTGAAGTTGACTTTTGAGATATTTGAACAATAACTTAATGTAAAGATGTCAAAAAGGACATATGTTACACTATTTACAGGAGGTTTATGATATCATTTTCAAGATAAATTCGTCCGAAATGGTAGCATGAGTGCTAAATTCCTTGCATATTAATTCAAACTAGAACATGAATTAATTACTTGACAAACTATTTTATTTTCTGGTTTGTTTTAATATATTTGTGGCAACCAATGTGCCAATAGATCATATTTCAAACATACCAATAGTGGTAGAATTGGAAAACGAAATGTGTTAGCGATGTTTTTAGCGATGTTTTATTTTATATTTATATGCTTTCTCTAAATAAAATCATACTCAACAAAATTAAAAGCAGATCATTTAAAGAAACAGATTAATGAAAGAAAACTATAGTTAAAACAGTGCACCATTATCATAGTATGCAAGCCGCTCGCAGGTGAAGTTTGGACCTCGACCCTATTTTAAGCAGTAAATTGAAGCGTGTAAAATAAAATACCTTTTCACACGACACATCAGGGCACTGCACACGTTTCTCCAAGATCGAAAAAAAGGAGCGAACAGCGTTTTCACTTAAGTATTCATCCCCGGGCGACACCATGTCAACAACCTTCCAATATATGTTTCTTTTGGAGGACAGCGCGTGGCTAACCAAATTCAAATCAAGACACACTAGAAGAACCTGTAAAATCTTAAACGTAGCAGCCATTGTAAAAAAAAACGTCCCTGTTATAGAGTGATCAAAACAAAACAAAAAATTCAGAACAAATAGCCTGACACAGGGAATCTTCCAGTTGGATGGAAATCAGAGGCAAGAGACAGCATACCCTGTAGGTTTAAGTTCTTATAGGTACAATCTGCAAAGGTAGACTATTGTCTCCCCCTCTTCACTTTACTCTCATTTGATTGGTTCAGAGGAGGATAGTACACCTCGCAGCGCCAATACTCATTAAAGCCAGTAGGGCTGCAAAGTTAGTTTAGCTAGGGGCCACCCGTCCCCTCAAATAGCATTTTGTTTCCAATCAATATTTAAGTCTGAACGCTACCATGCGTTGATATTGGTTTTCAATTACCCAGTCTTTATATAACTATGAAACTCCAACCTACGAGGCCATTTTTCCCACGTCAAGAGGTCACCAAAAACAATATTTGTTCTTTAATCTGAATGTTGTTTACTACTGAACAGACAATAACAAAGTGGGAAACGATTGTTTGTGTTACTTGACAGTTTGATATCATTTCAACTACAGGTGGACCAAAGCTCTGGGAGACATCAGCTGAGAACTCAGTGTGCACATAGCATCTTCCAGTAAAACAAAAAATTCAAAATTTGATACCCCTGCAGCCCTTTCCTCTCAATCTTTTCTACTCATCATGCCAGGGCTATGACATCAGATATCAATAGAAGCTAGAGATTTTGGATGTTTTTTTGTACCTCATGAATTAGTTATCCCTGCAACCAATACCAGTTTAAATATTTTTTTTTATTGAGTGAAAACAAATGTATTGCTGAGATCACCCATGCCTGTTCATGCTACAAAATTAATTTACCTGACATTCTTTATTCCATTGAAATCCAGTTGGAATGTGACTTGTTGAATGTATGCTAACTGAGTCAGTGCTTTATGCATGGGGAAATGCGCTATATATAAATCTGTGGTTCAGAGTTTGCAATGAGAGAGTGCAGGGGGAAAAAGAAATTGTATCCACTATTGACTGCACTCTCCAACTGACTAATGGTTTTAATATTTCTCAGTACAGTGAACTTGAAAGAATGGTGCACCGGGTCTCTTATCAACTCATCCTCTCCTCATAATCCTCTATCTTTGGCAAGAAGTGACAGCACAGAATAAATGGTTTTAAATGGTAGCATTGACAGTGTAATAACAGGGTTACTTCCAATTGGGAAAAGTGAATATCACGGACAAGCAGTGGCAGGATATTTAACCCCTTGATGACCTTCTGATACTAATATGGCTAGGTATTTCCCTCTGTTTGCATATTAACTGCAGACGGTCATTGCAGATTGGAGTTAATGTGGGAACATTAAATATTTAAAAAACGTCAACAAATCGTTTTGTGACATTTTCAGCATAAAAATATATTGTTGATGAGATGACAAAAATATATGGAGTGTAAATGCCAGCAATAGTGTGTTAGGGGCCTAGTAGTGAACAGATCTGATTGGCGAGTTGACCCACATGACAGTCGGGACACCCAATCAGGCACTCAGTGGATGCAGCCCATAGATAGTCAGCTCCTTCAACAAATGTAACTGTGGTTATTTCCTGATCAGAAATATGATCAGACTTTATAAGTCACAGGATATAATCTCATTGAGACTTTTTCATCTCCGTTTTCCCTCTCTATTCTGTTTATTAGAGAACTATGTTCCAAAAGCAGCAAGCGGGTATTGTTTGAAGTAGACTTCATTTCTCATTACACCACAGGCTGTGTGTCATTCTGTTATGTGATCCCAGCAGACCAGAGGAGCATGGTAAACTCTATCAGCATGTAGGCGCTGCAACTCAGACATCCCAGTGGTAGAGCAGTTGTTTTGAAAATTACAGGATTGCTCCATAGCTGCTCAATGGGACCATTTGTGGAATTCCTGGTCACTGCGGTCAAGGGGCTCACCTACTGATTTTCAGGAAATAGTCTTACTCAAGGTGGACTCTTGCTATCGGGAAATAATATTGCTCAAGGTGGACTCCTGTATTTCAACTTTCACCTTTTCCTTGACAATTCAGTATCAAGAATGCAGAAACAGGATTAGAAGTTCTGTTACAAAATATATGTTATGCAATGAATTATGAAATACAATACAACAGCACCATATACTGTATAACAGCATATGGAACAAAATGTAAAAATAATTGCCCCTTTAATAAGAATAAATTATGCAATGTATCACAAAATTGCATACTGTAAATTCAGAAACAACATATTCACACATATAAATGCATATATGTGTGGGGGGATAAGGAGGTAGACAACATAATGGAAGTAATTCAAGTGTGATTAAAAAGGAAAAATAAGAATGACAAACACATGTTTCATATTAATGTCAGATTTTGAAAGAATTGCAGGTGTGTCAGTCACAGAAACTGCAAAATTATTTAATGTGTCATGGGGAATAGTGTTGAAATGACAGCATACACCAAACATGGAAATAATTGCACCATGAAAGAGGAACAGTGGTCACTCTTCAAAACTCACCGACAGGGAAAGACAGATACTTAACACGACAATTGTTAACAGTTGTTAAAAACCATGCAACACCTTCAAAAATTACCACAGAACTGGATCAGCCTCTAAGACCCACTCAGAAAAAAACACTGTACAGTGTGAGCTTCACAAACTTGACATTTATAGTAATGGTAGGGCAGTCATTGAGAAACTGCTGTTACCAAGGCTAATGCACAACAAAGCTTAACCTGATATAATGAGAACATAATCTGAACTTCTGAATAGTGGCAAAAAGTAATATGGTGTGATGAGTCATCCTTTGTTCTTTTTCTCACATCTGGATGGTTTCATGTCTAGAGAAAGCCAAGGACATGTTCCCAGCTGTTTAACATGGTGATGGATCTATTATGCTATGGACAGCCATCTTGTGGGAGTATTTGGGTCCAGTGATTACTCTGAATGGTAAAATCATGGCTGAGGAATACAAAACCATTTCGGTGAACAGGTGCACGCCAGGGTTTCCGTTATCCGGTAATTACCAGTTTTTGCCTGTTAAAATTTATAAAAAACCGATAAATTAAAAACTTGCCGATCAAAATGTCTGGTAATGCTCATACAAAACGTAGCTATAACGAAGGCTATAACTAAACAGGACATTTGTTTAATTAAAACATCCTTTCAGCGTTTCAGGAATATGCCAAGGAGAAAATAAAATGTTACCTGGTAGCCTATAGGCTACGTTTGATGCCATGTAGGCCTAGCCTTTTTTTAAAACAGGCTACAGATGATACAGGTTACACATGTTTCGTAATAGCCTACATTTTAGCGGCTAATGTTGAGGTTTTGCTCAATCGTTACTGTTCGTTTTGCTTAATCGTTACTGTTCATTAAATAGTCAAACTGATTTGAGGTTGTTGTCATTCTTTTGTCAACCTAGGTGTACATTATATTTGTGTTTGTAACATAGACTGTTATTGAAACGTGACCGGCAAGTTTCAAATTTGTCTGGTAAAATAAATTCTTTCCAGACACCAGACCGGCAAGAAAAAATCCTAGCGGAAACCCTGGTGCAGGCTATGGTGCGAACATTGTTTCCTCAAGATGTTCCCATTTGCCAAGACGATAATGCTCCCAAACACACAACTAAACTCATTCAAGAGTTGTTTCAGGAACACCAGGGTGATGTCAAACATTTTCAGTGTAATTGGCTTCCCCAATTACCGGATCATTGAGCATTTATGGGAAGTTCTAGAATGAAGAGTGGAGAGCAGATCTCCACCTCCTTTATATCTCAAAGAACTGTGGGCTTTCCCTCTTGAGAAATGGTCCAATAACCTTCTAGAAACAGTTCAAACCTGTATAACATTTCAAGAAGAATTGAAGCTGTTCTGAAGTCAAAGGGTAGGCCAACTCCTTATTAGTCTACCCCGATATATATATATCACACACACACAAACACAGTGACATGAAAAAGTATTTGGCCCCTTCCTGATTTCCTCTTTTATTGCATGTTTTTCCTCACCAAATGGTTCCATATCATCCATTTAATAGAAGTCACCAATTACCCATATTGCCCCTGTGAAAAAGTAATCAACAAAATTTTAGTTGATAATTCAATTCAGGTGACTGAACACAGCCAGGCATGATTGTAACCAGCCCTGCTAAGTTTAAATGGCATATGTATTGAACCTTACCATCAGAGAGAAGTAGTCACCGCAAAGCTTCTACAGGCACACAATGGCACAATCATTCCAGAAATTCCAGAACAGCTGAGAAAAAATTTGTTGAGATATATCAGTCTGGAAAGGGTTACAAAGCCATTTCTAAGGTTCATGAACGCCATTATCTCCAAATGGAGAAGACTTGGAGTAGTGTTGAATATTCCCAGGAGTGGCCAACCTGCCCAAATTTCTCCAAGGGCACAGTGGCACCTCATCAAGAAAGTCTCAAAAGATCCCAGAAAAACTTTCAAAGAACTGCAGGCCTCACTAGCTCAGCTAAGGTCAGCGTTCAAGACTCAACAATTAGAAAGACTGTGGGCTTCATGGAACAGTAGCAAGGCGGAAACCACTGCTCACCAAGAAAAGCATCAAAGCTCAACTCACATTTCTTAAAAAGCACCTAGATGATCCCCAAGAATTTTGGGATAATATTCTATGGACAGATGAGTCAAAAGTGGAACTTTTTGGAGGGTGCAAGTCATCCTATGTCTGGTGTAAAGCAAATACAGCATTCCACTGTAAGAACGTCATACCTCCAGTGAAACATGGTGGTGGCAGTATGATGGTATAGGGATGTTTTGCTGCCTCGGGACCTGGATGACTTGCTATTATTGAAGGAAGTATGAATTCTACTATGTACCAGACAACTTAATTTAATTAAGGAGAATGTCTGACCATCTGTACATGAGCTGAAGCTAAAGCGTAATTGGATGATGCAGCAGGACAATGATCCAAAACATAGACGGAAGTCCACATATAAATGGATAAAAAGAAGCAAAATTAAAGTTTTGGAGTGGCCTAGTCAAAGTCCTGACTCGAATTCAATGAAGATGATGTGGCAGGACCTGAAAAGAGCAGTTCATGCTCAAAGACCTACCAAACTGTCAGAGTTAAAACAGTTCTGCAAAGAGGAGGGGGCCAAGATTCCTCCACTGTGATGTACAAGGCTCATATCAAATTACAGGAAGCGTTCAGTTGCAGTTATTGCTGCTAAGGGTGGTCCAACCAGATATTAGTTTTATGGGGGCATTTACTTTTTCACAGCAGTGATATGGGTTTATGTTAACTATTTTCACTGAAGGAACAATATAATCATAAAAATACTGTGTTTTGTGTTTACTCAAGTTCCCTTTGTGCAATATTAAATTTTGTTTGAAAATCTGAAACCATTCAGTGCTCCAAATAGCCAATAATAGAGAATATCAAGAAGGGGGGAAATACTTTTTCACACCACAGTGTGTGTATATATATTCACATGGTTAAGTTTACACTAATCTATTGCCCAAACCTCAACTTAAAAGATAACTTCTGATATAAAGGTCCAAAACACTGTCCTATGCTTCATTTCCAAGCCAACTTATCTAAGTTAATAATATAAACATTTCAATTAAACATGTAAATATGTTAAGGGCCATTAACACCCCTGATCACAATGTAATGTTATGACATTCATAAGCCAATATGAATATTATGTATCTGTAACACAAAGTAGTCAGATCTTTCAACAAAGCCCTCCCCACCCTCATTGACGTTTATATGACTTGTGAACTGTACCCAAGCTGTTATAAAGTTCTGCAGCACAGGACTGAAAGAAGTGTGTCAGCTACACTACAAAGAGGTTGCACCTGTTGCCCCCGTCGGTAAAATGAGCTGACTCGATGAAATCGCGCAGATAACGCAATGGTATGTGTGCAGCACGCTGTAGCATGCCCCCTTTTGACTGCCACCGCGAGGAGGACTTTGAATTGAGAATCAGCACCATAAAGTTATTCAGCTTTTATCCTCATTCGCCGCTCAAATATAAAAACAGTGACTTTGATCCTTAGAATAGTTAGGAATGTCAGCAGTAGTTTGCATAGTCAAGGTACTGTCCATTTTCGTTGTAGTCGAAGCATCGTTTCAGGGGAATCCTTGTTCACAACTGCAGGCACATCACAGCAATGCACTTCTTCGATGACAGGACTTTACATTGACCATAATAAAGGACAAACTTTTGAGGAAATACTGTGCTACGAATTATACATTAACGAACCACACGAGGGAGCTGTGGGTCTTCTTAAGTTATTTCCTAAATCTCGGTTCAAACTTCCCATGCAAGGAGATAAATTCACTCATAGTTTTTTAGTGATACATAACTTAAAATAATCTCTATAAAAACCACAGGCTGTAGATAACTGAAAAAATACCCATTTAAACAAAACCTTTCGGCAAAGTTATCTCGAGAATGTTCTCGAAGTAATGCTAAGGAGAAAAAAATCACGTAGTAGGCCTACACGCAAATTTATTTTGTAATAAGTGGGCAGGGTTCGGGTTACTAATTATTACGTTGGCTGACTTCAGCAAAATTCTTACTTCAAAACCGGATGTTGTACTTCGTTATCTTCTTGATTCCCGACTTATCTTTCTTATTTTGTTTAAACCCTGACGTATTATTTGTGTGTTGGGAAGGGTTATTTTACATCCTACATCAGCGTGTGTTTTTTTCTGGTGAAGACAGTATCTGTCCTTCAGTATAATCAAGAGCATAATAATCTTCTTTCAGGTAGACCTCTTATCCAAGTCGATTGTTTTTGGCCCTTCAGACCACTGAACGAGGATTAGAGCTCATTTGCAGCAGGTTGATAACGTCTTTCATTGTCCGCCTGATTTCAGCACTAACCAATCCGGCGGATGTAGTGCACAGAGAATCCCTCTGGAGCCTCCAAGGTGCCAAGGTGTTATTAATCACCTGGCTGTTTTCACACACACACACACACACACACACACACACACACACACACACACACACACACACACACACACACACACACACCAAGCGCATCAATGCGGTCACTTTCACACCGGAGCGGCGAACCTAAAGGCCGCTTTCAGAGGTTCGCTCAGGCCGGCGGTCTTGGATTTCACCTCCAAACCAGCAGCTTGTTCTAAAGGACCTAACGCGGATTGGGAGCGGAGCAGAATCGCACCATGCCCTGCAGGTCATCGACGCTCATTTTTTATCACCCAAGGTCAATAAAAATAAAAAAGAATAGCCTACATGTACTAATCAGCGGTGCCAAACGATTTGTTCTGAAAGAATTTGACACAGTTTAAACCTTGATTCATAGTATTGAGGCGTCAGCAGAAACAAACGTATTAAACGGCATTCATTTATTATCAAGTGTAAGTAGCCGTCTGATAGTTTATGGGAACTTTTTTGCATTGAATACGGGGCATTGCTTTAAGTAAAATGAATGCTGTTAATTTCACTTTGTTGAGATACATGGAAAATGCAGCATGGGGTTTGCCTGCATCCATAATCAGCGCAGCTATCACTGCTTGCGTTATTATAAACCAGTTCGCTGCTCATTTTGGAAAGCCAGAGGCTATTGTGAAGGCGAATGAAGCCAGCCGGTAATATGATTGCTTTGGTTTGCTTGTGACATTCTTAATCAATAGGTTGTGTGTTTCAGAGAGGCGGTTTGTCATCTCCTTTACTTTTATTGCCCCCCTTTAGCTGTCCCTTTGTGCATGAAACAGCTGTGTCACACAGCGAGAGCCTGCCGTGCACGTGCTTCCACAACATTCCTGTCACGTTGCAGCAACATCATCAAATTGCAGCAGCATCAAAGCAATTCAAAGAGAATGTGATGTCTTCGCGCGCAGCAGCGTCCACCAGTAGCAGTTTCGGGTGAGAGGCATTGCGTTTTTGCTGAGAAATTCAACTTCTGCTCAGATTTCAGGGGTCTATCCGCAGCGTCATGGCCGTGCATCTGAACTTACTGCTACAAAGGTAAATTAGTGCTCCCTCTTCACTCCAACATTTAATGCAGACACAAATGCCAAAATCAAACAATTTTAAATAGTTTATTTCAACACATTTCAGAATGAGAGATTCGTCTCCTTACATTAGTGATGCCTTGCTTTAATAACTCTGTTTTACGGTTTAAGCAATCTTTTAGATATTTGTGTTTGGCTTTTGTTTTCCCTTTCCTCACAGCTGAATTAACAGGATGAACCTTTCTCCTCTGCACATCCTGAAACGGTCAAAGATACGCAGTAAAATGTGCACCATATGCTTGAACACAAAGCAAGTTTAATACCATACCGCACCGTCTGACTGAACAAATAGCCTTATTATTTTCCCCCTGGCCTCAATGAATGACCCACCTATCACCTCCGACACAATTGGACGGGGTTGTCCCCGGCAATTAATGATCTTCAAATTGCGTGGCTTCTAGGACCCTGAAGTGGAGAGTGCCAAGTTCCACATGATTGCATTCTTTGTGTCTGGATAGAGGATACTGGCTGGGGATCCCAACACCCGTCCCATCCCTTAAACCCCCCCCCCCACCACCCAGTCCCCCCTCTGCCCCTCCCCACCCCTCTCCCTCTCCCTGCACACACATGCACACAAGGGCGCACGCACGCACACACACACACACAGTTAGTTCGACAGCCATCACAAATGAAGCGTTAAATTAAGAAACAGATAGCGCTCTCTCCCGGGGTGAGGGGGGGTGGATCCCCACACAATGGGGCTGAGACGGCTGAGGCCATGGAAAACCATCGGCTCCACCGCGCCTCCGCCTCCACCCTGCCACTTCATAAGGTAATTAGGGGGGTTACTCTGCTCACAACAATGATCTATCAGGGGAAAGGCTGGGAGGGGGGGGGTCCCCACATCACTGTCCCCATAGATCAAGGGCCAGGGACCTCAGCAAGCCCACTTGGGTTGAAAGGAGAGGCAAATTTAGGACAGGCCTGCCACTGGCCATCGA
The DNA here is from genome assembly GCA_019176425.1 of Megalops atlanticus. Taxonomy (NCBI): domain Eukaryota; kingdom Metazoa; phylum Chordata; class Actinopteri; order Elopiformes; family Megalopidae; genus Megalops; species Megalops atlanticus. The sequence goes on from CM032895.1 coordinate 24,028,968, forward strand.
GTGCCCCTCTGAGTCATCGGAACCGCGTACGAAGATGGCCGCCGACACATTATGCGGTGAAAATTAATCTCATGGGTCAGCAACATCCAGAGCTTTGATTTTAAAATTCAAGTAATCCGGCGTGGCTTAATGTCGGGGGAGAGGGGGTGTTGAGGGGGCTGCCAAGCTCTGATTCAGTTGACAGGGTAAAAGCATGCCTCTCGGCACTGACTGGACCAGATCACGTCTGTCAATCTGAGACCGTCCGTTTCAGTGCTGATCTCAGGGCCCTCTCCCTCGCTTCCACTGTGAGTCAGTGAATCTGATTACTTCCCGCGTTAGTCACTGTTAAATCATGCAAAAGCCTCAGTGGAAACAATGTTCAACAGATTTTTGCAATAATGGTAGCCATCTCAACATTGTCGGTCTCTTCTCAAACCCTTCTGTACAAATAACAAAGGAACTGATGCTGTTTGCAGTTCATAGTTGGGTAGGCAAGACCCTGATCTTCTGTGTGATAAACAGAAGGGAGGTTCTGCACTGACTGCAAAACATATGTCCATTGTTCCAGAGACCTGCAATATACCCCTTTACTCTTTTCATACACATAATTGTATAGAGGAAGATTCCAGCATGTCTCTACTCTCCATCCTCTTAATTTAAGACTGACTGTTCATAACTTTGAATATACGCTTTGTGGAATAAGGAGTCCTGGCCAAATTATTTCAACAGTTGATGAATTTCTTTAAAGGGGAGGAAGCATGTCTGGTTGGAAGTACCTAAGAGCTGACAATAGCAACGCTGAAAGTTTAATGTTCTGCGTTCACTTACACCAGTGTTGTCTATTTGTGGCACTGTGTAGGGTTACTTGTATTCAAACCTGTCTTTTCTTGTACTGACATTATGCTCTTTTTATTGATGAAATAGATTCCAGGTCACAGCAAGGCAGTCAATTGTAATTTGTATTTTAGAGTGTAGTCTGCATTCATGCCAACTAATGCTCTGTAAGTCACCTTAGGCATATACACCACCACCCCCACAAAAAAGTAACAGTAATAATAGTTAATTAAACCCATGCATGATGCAATCTTTTTAATGATGAAAAAATGATATAAAACATTTCCTGAGCAGTGATCTTTCCTGATGACCCTGTAAATAAATAAACTGCTTCGCCTGGCCCCCCTGCAGTTTTTCTCCCTGAGAGAAGTAGGTTAGAAAGTTTTACCATTTAGTGAGATGTTTTAAGTTCCCAAGATTTTCATCTTAAATGTTGATACAAACCGTGTTCCCATCATGCCTCCATTAGGTCGCAAGACCTTTTATCAGCACATCTGGTTACCTTACTTACAGTTAAGACAAGTGTGTGGAAGTGTCCAGGGACCATGTCCCAGCAATGACCCCAAACAGAGACTCAGTTTTAAGCTCATGGGGGAGATAAATGTGTTGACATAGAGCCTTTCACAAGACCACAGTCACCAAAGTCCAGTGGCAAACGGACTCTGTCCTCAGTTAATTACACCCCCAACAACCTTTCCTTATATAATGACTCAAAAAGTATATCAGAAACTATAAAGTCCCCTGAATATGGCTTGGAAATACACAGAAGCTCTATAAAACACAGAGGAGAGCAACAAAACTAGTTCCAGATAGAAACATGTTATGAATAGATGCTGAAGATGCTCGACAGAAGGAGACTCACGATTTGATTCAGGTTTGTAAATGTTTAAAGGGGATTAACAATGTGGACTACATTAGCGATTTCAAGAGCAGTTCTGACAGCAGGCAGGGGACACAGGTGGAAACAATTTAAACGTACATTCCACATTGATATCAGGAGATTTTTTGCACTCAGCCACTTATAAATGCATGCAATAGCTTATCAGGATCTGTACTAGAAGCAAAGACCCTGGAGTGTCTGAGACCATGCTTGACATAGATACACTAGACTATTGGTAGTATAATGCACGTAGCTGTTAAATGGCCTGTTCTTGCTATTAAACTTATCATGGTGCTATTAATAAGAGGAGGATAGTACTGTATGCGCTTTATAGGCAAGGCATGAGATCATAACAACAGGCAGACAGGAATGAATGGTTCCTCTCTTCTGGTATCATTTGTACCAGCACCATAACATGAGGAACAACTGGAGAATAACTCAGAGATCTCTACAGAGTAATGTTGTATAATAAAGCGCCGTCTCTCTGTCCTAATTTAAAGTGTCAGATAGACACAGCTGCATGGATCAACGGCAGTAGGTTGGGGAAGCGTGTCTTTCCTAGTACCTTGTTATTATTCAGCCTAATTGGACATGCCAGGTCATTCAAGCTGGTTTTCTCAGACTCCTGGGCTCCCCACGTTCATATCATTGTGGTGCCCATGCATTGCAGGAATACTCTCCAATGTGTAAATTGGACCAGTTCAAATGTGGTAACTGCACCCCAGAGGATTTTTATATTATGTTGGTCTGGGATGGGTTTTCTTTTTTTTTTTTTTTTGCGCACTGACCACATGCAATGTCGCCATGTCTTCACACATCGCCATGGCCTACACATGAGTCCCTGCTCAATGACCAGATGCACATCCAAACGGGACGGGCGGGTGATGGCCACTCTGTGGACTGACCCACTGAAATTCTGACCTTAGACAGAGAAGTTAACCACAGTGGACACCCTGGGACGTTGCCATGGAGAACCCAGCCCCCCGCTGATGGGGGATGGGGAGTGGGGCGGGGTGTCGGGGCTCTGGGGCAGGGGGATTCCGGGACAGTGACCGTCCCATTCCCTAAGAGGCGTGAGACCCTGGACATCTGTGCACCTCGTTCGCGGGGCCAGTGCACCATCCATAATTACAGAGGCACAGGACCCCCCTCCCACCCCTTTCTGCGTGCCCTGGTTTTCTTCTGTCTTCTCCACTTGTTTCACCTCCTTCCCTTATCATAAACCTGTAACCCTCTCATGCAAATCGACCCTGCTTACCAAGGTCACCACCACTTTCTGCACCAGAATAAAAATATAACACTAAAGCTGTGAAACGCTTTGAGCCGTCTTTAAGCTTTCTCTCAACCGTAGCTGCTTATTTATGGATATGTGCATATGAGGAGTGTGTGTGGACAAATCGGTGGCAGATTCTGCTCTTTAACACTATATTACATTGGCGCTGGGCAACCATCAAATATCCTCCCCTGTATCCCAGCTTTCTCTGGCATTTTCTGAGCTGAAGTTTCCATTATAAAAAATAAAGCGTGACGGATAATCCATTTAGATATTTTTAAGTGTTTTTTATTATTATTATTTCGATTTTTCTTGGGAATATGACCAACAAGGAAAACTGGGGCTCTTGTCTGCGAGCTCTAGTTCTGCCGATTGAAGCCGAGAACTCACCCCCCACCCCCTGCTGTGTCACCACATAGCGCCGCTACCTCTCAGAATAAAGAAAAAAGAGCTCCTAATCTCCACAGGCTGCTCTCTGCGAGCCCTCGCAAGGGGGTTGGGGGGGGGTGCGACAGGAGAGGAAACTTTCCTCGGCCTGGAGGGCTCTCCCTTTCTGTCCGCATTGTGTTGGGCTCGGCCTTTGTTTTGGGAGCTGTTCAGCTGCTCCCCTGGTCGCACTTGCTGGAGAAAGTGGCTGGAGAGGACGATTAAGTTAATTAGCAGCAGCTCCGTCTCACATGTCAAAGAGGAGCAGAGAGAGGTGTTAGTGGGTAAATGGGGGGCACAATTGGAACGAGCTACCACCAGCTGGGAGGACGGTGAGCCTGATCAAACACTCTCTCTCTCTCTCTCTCCCTCATTCTCTCTCTCACACACTTTCTCTGTCCGCCTAGGCTGGGATTGTCATAATGAGTGCTGTGGGATGCTCTCTCACTCAGTCGCAGTGAAGTGACAAAGACTTCGGGGACACCCCCCTCCCGCCCCTACCCCCTCTACTGGCCTCCTGCCTCCGCTCCCCAGCCCCCTCTGCAGCTCCGTCACCCAGATGGGAGGTGATGCGCTCGGGCCGATGGGGCCGGTCTGTGGCAGGCTGTCTGAGTGTGTGAAGCTGTAGCCCGTCCCTCTCTATGCTAAACAGACAGCTCTGTGGCAACCAGGGCTGCCGGCCTGTCAGAGAGCAGGAGAGACAGTGCACATGTGCAGGAGGAAGGCAGGGGCCTCAACACACTCCCTCACACACACTTATACATATACATAAAATAATACATACACTCACACACACTTATACACATACACACACACTCACACACACATACACACACACTTGCACTCATACACAGTTATACATGCTCGCGCACACACACACACACAGAGGGATAGGGGTGTACAAATGCAAGGTGGGAGAGTTGGACAAAGGTCATCAAATGAGAACAACATGCATAGCAGATGAAAAAAGGACAACACAACACAAGGACAACAAAGGTAATCACATAATCAGGTGTAAACTAATGTTCAGCTAAGAGGTGATGGAAAGGCAACAGTTGCCCAACTTCTTCATCATACAGGACAATGTGAGGGTCCACCACAGTGCAGTGCTTCCAAGCCCACCCAAGGATATCAACGGTGTCTCTCCTGCCATACTCACCATTCCTCAGTGCAACTATGGGTTTTTTTTTTCAGCATGGCCATGGAAAGTTATGACCGTAACCCTTGTGTTCAGGTCACACTCTTTGAGGCCATGGCTGTAGCCTGTGATGACGTCACCACAGAGGCATTCCAAGGTTGGATTCACCACACAAAGCTTTTTATCGAAGGTGTCTGGCCAGGGAGAACATTACAGTGGGTGTGACATGGATGAAAATCTGCAGCCTGGTGCAAATGATGCACAAGATATGGGATGGCAAACATCAATGCACTGTAGACAGCCTTAAATATTTTGTTCATTTTAGGTTCAGTTTTTTGGTATCATGACTAAATGATTGCAGGTCTAAGCTTATTATTTGATGTACTGTTTCAAAAAAGCGTTGTTTTTCTTTCAGCAATCTTTGGTGAAGAGTTTATGGCAGTATTTTCTCTTGTTGATGGTAGTTTTGTTGATTGGGTCACCTATTCTCAAAATCGATATTATTGTTTCTAACAATGCATCTGAACAATCAAGAAAAACTGTAAGCACACTCCTCTTGATTTTGACACGTTTTCAGGAGTCACATATTTCTCCATTTAAGGAAACAGAGTTAATGTTGAATGGCATTCGGGTTACCTGTAAAGATGACCTGCTTCACACAGTGACAATTGCATATTTAATGAAATGCATATTCTGTCTTCTGCTGCTTTCCCCAATTCATTAGACTTTTTCTCATTTAGATGAAATGTCCTCCCATCTCTTTTCCTTTGCATATGCTGCAGTGCATAACTCCCCTCTAATGATGTACAGGCTGTGTTTGTTAGGAATGACTTCACTTGGAATAGGTATGTAATAATTAACTGAGGAAAAACCTGCCTCTGGAAATCAGTATAAAGCTACAACTGGCCCAAAAAAGAACGTCAACATATGTAGTGATAGGTTAGTCATTTGAATAATGTGCGTTCGCATATTGTTTGCTGCTCTGTAGCTCATTTTCAGTGTATTCTAAGGAGATTAGTAATGTACATGCAAATGATGTGTATGCTGCTTTTTTAATCTGCATCAAATTCCAATCTGTATATGCATGAGACCCTTGATGTAAATATTAAATAAAAAATAGAAGGAATGCATTTAAATTCTGACAAAAACATGGTGCATATATTACAAAATATAACTCTTATTGCTATTTATAAACACTTTATACACTGGACCTACACTGCAGACTGTGGTATAATGTAACATATTCTAAGATATATGCTGCAATATATTCGTGCAGTAACAAATGTTCATGACATTTACAAAATGATAGTAACTGACTTATTTTATATGGGTTGACTGTGTCTCTACAGGGCATGGTTGTTACCCAGTTGGTAATAAAATGTATATGTACTAAGGACACCTTACACATGAAAGCATAATAAAGTAATGACTATGAAGAACACAACTGTGTGACGATGTTAACACATAACTATGCAAAAACAAATACATGCGTATTAGACTGAGCAGCAAATGGCATTTGCCCTACATGCATCAGGGTAGGGCAGCAAAGTTAATTAAACCTGTTATGATAGGTAATATGCATCACTTCACAATATGAGATTGAAAAAAACTGCGAGAAAAATTTACAGAGGTCCTTATCTGTTAAATATGTATTCAGTGTTAATTGAGATTCACTGCCCGTTAATGAAGCTTTAATTAACTATAAAATGACCCCCTCCCCCAACCCCCACCCCTTATATGTAATTAAACGCTACTTAAACCACTTAATAGAGAGTTTTCTTAAATTGTTTTTAGTTTAGCAAGTCTAAAAGACTCCCAGGGAGACAGATGCGTTACAGTCTTGTGATAAGGGTATATCATTTCTCTAGTTGAATGTCAACATGAATGATCGCTTGACTAATCACAAAAAATCAATTTGAAGAGCTATTTTATCATTATAATTATGTTTTATTTTGCCAATGTTTGGTGAGTATTTTTGGAGGATGTGCGTACCATTAGAATAACACAAAAATCCATGTCCACATGTAGAGTTTATGATTAATGTTTATTCTGAATCCTTTGAAGTATGTCACACGTTACCATTAGGCTGCATTGTCCTCTACCATCCACCTGTGTCAGCATCCAGTTTTAGTGGCACAATTCTTCTTGATTGTAATCAATGAGCCTAGCCTGCAAAAAGACAGTGAGTGGGCGATGCCACATGACTGAAACCTCACAGCATTAGTACATGCTTAACATACAATCTATTTCACCATTATATGCATGCTCAATGTGATAACTTGGGATACATGGGTAATCGAAAGAAATGGTTTTCAGGATGAAATGCACTTAAATGAGAAGATGCCATGAGACAGTGACATCCTTGGCTTCTCAGCCTGATAATCGGACAGGACAGGCTGGATGAATCAGCTGTAACTATGAATCTGGACATTTTATCATCTAAAAGAACATTCAATTATGGGGCTAACAGGCTAAGTCAAGGCAGAGCAAAATAACTGGAATCAATTATGTAGCTGACTCTACAGTGGTGCAAAGATCTTGCCCTGTGATGTGCTAGTTTAACAGAATCAAATATTAGCACAGATATGAGTGCAGTATGACTAATATGGCCCCTGTGCTATCTAATCCTTTGAATAGTCCTTTGGCCTTCCAGTAGGGATTGTAATCCAAAACTAATTTAAACTCTCTCCACATTCACATCATGGCTTACTTATCTTTTTTTCTTGTGAGACACAGGAGAATTGTACAATGTACTTAGCTGTTGAGAAAAGATTCACTCATTAGTTTGCTCACCAAGTGTATGAGTTGACATCTCTGCATATAAGAAAGGTATAGTAGTGACAGACCACTCCAATGTGTCTGCCATCTTTTCTAAGTCTGTTGCCACTCCATTCTCACTAAATGCATGGCCTATATACTGGGCCTTTGTCTGGGATAACTTGGGAACTTGGAGCTTTGAGCCAGCGACCACAGTTCCCGAAACATCTGCTGTAGGAGAACAAAATGGGAGTCAAATCAAGTAGGTAGACTAATTAAATGAAGTGGGGTTTCACTCACTTGCCCTCCCAAGCAGAATTGCATTAGGCTGTAGAAAGTACCAGGATCGTTACAAACCCCAAAGGGTCTCCTTTCAAACTCACAGAGGCCCTGGGGAGTGCCGGATACAGTCTGCTTGTGATCTCCTGGGTCAACCCCACCTGCTAATTCCCCATGTTTGAGTTCAGTGTTGAACACCAATCTGCTTTATTTAGGACGGTGAGGGACTGTTTGATTCCTAACAGAAGGCAGGCATCTTTATGAGTGAGAATACTTAACTTCCTGTAAGTAAATGTGAAGCCTTCAGAGTCTATCCTTCTTCATTACCTCGATGGGGTGGCCTAGGAATTAAGGGTAACCACCACCCCACTGCTCCATCTAGCATACTTTTATCTGTAAATATGAGCACAAGTGTATGGGAATAGGAATCTTTATCTTTATCTCTGCTGTGTGTACAGGTCAAAAACCAAAGGGCACTTGACTTGTCCCTCTGAAATCCTTGTTATGGACCAAGGTCCACCACAGTAAACAACAAGGATGCATTTCAATTTGATACATATGCATTTTAAGATTTATTTAATCAATTTATACAACTTTCAGCACGCTTCTCATTTAAACATACAAGCTCCATATACCAAACACATGAAACACAAAACTCTTCACTCTTAGAGAGAGAAAGAGAGCAAGAGAGAGAGAGAGAGAGAGAGAGAGAGAGGGAGAGAAATCAAATTAAAATGTACCATAGCATTTTTACTGCACCTCAGTACAATCATCAATGGAAGATACAGTACAGGCTAGGCTGTTAAATGGCAGTTTATTTTGCTCATTATTATTACTACAGTAATGGTGAACAGAGGAGAATAGCTTTAATACTTTGACTCTGCAGAAGGCTGCTCACCTCTGACCATGACCTTGACCTAGACTTGTTGCCTTGGGCCATCTCCTTCTGTGATTTCATTTCATCTGAGAACACTAACAGCAGTTGTGTTTTTAACACCAGTATTTCAGTGTTTTTCAGCCATGCTATTCTTTTTTTTACCTTGAAACCTAAAGCACATCTGAGCAATAACTGCACTTTATAAACCAAACAGTGCTGTTGCAAAGCGCCTCTGCGCAGTTTAGGAGAACACATGTCCTGGCAGAAGGTGAGGAGATGGCCCCAGCCAACACCAGCAGCCCCGGAGCCTCCTGACCGCTTGTTAGCTCACCAAGATGGAGGCAGCACCTCCTCTCTGGCCCTTCTGCTCCAGAGGTTGGGGGGGGCAATTTAGAATGACGTGAATTTGACTTGTCAGCTTACAGTTGCAGCATAGAAAATAATTACTGTTTGGAAGCATCTGTGTTTTTTTCCCCCGGAAAACAAAGATGGACACAGACAAAGTCATCGCTGAAACCGCGGCTTTCATTCTCTGCTAGAACAAACCTGACTGGAGATGTACCCACCTGGCAAAGACTTGCCTCACTGATGACTGCGTACAACCAATGTACTTTACCCTTGTGCTAATTATGATAATAATTGCACTCTTCTGGAAAAAAAACAGACTTAGAAAAGTCTTAAGGAACAGGAAGGGATTTTTCCTGCAGCTGAAATATGTTTTTTTAGAAATGGTTGACTAACTACAGTTCATTGTGTGTTGTGATAGGGGTCATGTCAGATGTTTATGACCCTGGCTGCTCCCAAAATCATGTCTGAATGTTTTCTTACCAGGTGAGTTATAAAAACTAAGCAAAAGCAACATAGAAAGTGCTTTGAATGACAGCATTTCCTCTTTTTAAAGAGACACCTGCTGAAGAACACCACTGAGGGGAGACTCCATTCACTCCATTCAGTCAATTCAAAAATTGGTTGGGTAACTCTTATCAAACAAAATTACTGTAAATCATTTTCTCACAATAGATAATAATTTATCCCAAAAGGGTGACTCCCTACTGAAAATGTGTAATTTCTCATTGCTCAAATGTTCAACCAACACTCAGCACAAAACCACATGAAAAAGAGTTCACCAGGATGACCAATCAAGAGCCCCAAGAGGAAGAGAGGAGGTCCGATCAGGAGTTCAGAGAGAAAGAGGGATTTGTATTTTTGGCTTTTATAACTACCTGCGTGGTCCTGTTTATTTCTGATGCACTCAATTTCCCTGTATCAGGAACACTACTGCAACACTACTATGGTTCCACTTTAGTGAACATGAATATAGCAAGATTACAGTGGTAATACTGTATGTTAGACATTACCATTTATATATGATTATAGTATCAATAGTTGGTCCATAGAAAACTGACCACACACTCAGGGTTAACTATATCATATCGCAGCTGATAGTTTGTAGTTATTGTGCCATTATGAAATATTATGACTGGTGCACAGAACTTTTTATGAGAAGAGAAAGATAGTGTTTTACAAGTGTTCAAAGTTTTGAGAGTCTCAGTGCATTTTACAACAGAACAACAGTGTTTTGATGAGGTGAATATTGTTTCAAGGAATTAGCAAACGCAATTGAGACACACTGTATGAGACTCTGACTTTCTGAGCTTTTGTATATCTGAAAGGAGGCTAATTCACCCGTTGAAAATTTATGTGGAGTGAACCCTGTATGACTTTCAGAAAGTGGAAGGGGGCAGCATGCTTGTGAGTAGTGTGTGTGGGTGTGTCTGTGTGTGTGTGTGTGTTGAGATGGTATGGCACATTATGCCTCTCAGTCTGTCTCCACACAGACCCTCTGTACTGAGGTGAATTCCCTGGAAGCTGTTCTCCCTCTGTTCCAGCCTGCATACAGCTTAAAACAATATGATCAGAAGAGGTAACACTGGAAAACAAGTGGGAATTTACTGTGCACCCAAACTCTCCCTCCCACACTGCCCCATGAGAACAGTCTGTATTCTCAGTGACACAGCTGCTACTGTATTAGCTGACCCCTCAGTTGCACTGGCAGGGTCCCCTGCAGTGCTGTCCCCGTTGTCCAGTTCCTCCTGGGTCTGGTGCCACCACTGAGGTAAGGCCAAGGTGTTCCCCGCCGACAGAGCCTGACAAGGCCACGGCCCTCCAGAGCTTCCAGCGCTCGCCAGCCCCCAGGGTTTACACCGTGCCACTGCCGCCTATCTGTGCAAGGACCAGGTTCCTGTTGGGCCTCCAGGGCACCCTCCCAGCAGGATCCAGGACCACTGCAGCTCTATCATTGCAAGGGACCTGGGGAGCTGTCTGCAAACTCTGAACCCTGACACACCAAGCAGCTTGAAAAGACTGCCCTTTAGCGCCTTGCTGATATCATAAGGCAGCAGTGTGGTACAGAGGTAAGGATCAGGGTTTGTAACCCACTGCTGCTGTATGAATGGATAATATTAAACTCTAATCCATGTTACTCACTCTGGATAAGAGTGAATGCTAAGCAACTGAAAAGATATTATATATAAGCAGCAAAAAACCTAAGAAAGAGAACAGTAAAGAATAGCAGTATCTCTCATGATACTCCATTGTAACAATCAAAAGAATTGAAGTTTTTTTCTGATCTGAGGTCATCAAGAAAATTTCTGTATGAAAATATTGTGTTGCCATGGTATGGATGTGGTGTAATATTCTAAGATACAATAATATAATAAGCACAGTACCTTTCTTTACACAAATAGACAGTGTCAATTGTTGTGTTTGGATATAAGAGCCATGTTGCAGCATTTTTAAATGCACAGGTCTGCATTAGTCTAAAAACAAATTAGGTATGAACCCACAATCATCTTTGTTCCGAATGATAATTTGACTCCTCAAAGCTGCAGACAAAATGACACCCCAGACATTTTGAATGGTGACAGGGCTCCAAACAGGGTTCCAAAAACATCTTCTTTTTCCTGTGAAATGAGCTATTACAGGCTGGCGGTGAGTGAGCCGCCTCTTCAGGGAGCCACTAGGTTGTAACGGCACTGTGAGGCCCCCAGTGAGTGCTCAAAAGGCAGTCACTGCTCCATCACATAGTGTCTCAGTGCCTCACCCATCACTCCCCTCCCCTGTCTGTCCAGTCACCCCAAAAACATCTCTGGTGCACATCAGCACAACAGCAGAATCACTGCTCGTATTTCCAGAGAGCAGGTGGTTTTATTTGTAATCCTTTACTTCGAAGGGCGTTGCATGAATGAGCCATATACTTTTGCTGAGGCCTCAGTATGCCAGACAGTTGATCACAAATTAACACATACAGCTGTGTATGCCTAAAATAAAATAATTTTTATTTATGTTGGAATATTAAGCCTCAGGTTAAATCATTTAACATGGCGGTTCCCTGGCCATTACATTAGAACCCCTCAGGGTATATGAGATGCCCTCAGAGGTCAGTTGAGATAAATTGTGGCCTGGCATATATTGCTCCGTTTATTTATTGATTACTGTAATCATCTTTTTATTGACATGTTTAATAAAGTATTGCTTAGGGCTTTAAGACCATGCCTAGACCCGTAAGTACATTTTGAAATTTATAAACAAGTGTATATTAACATGCTGTGATCATTTGAAAATCTCTGTGTGTATAAATATAGATTACATCTTAAAACCTTTCTCATTGTATTAGGGCAGCTGTATCCATTGCAGAATAATGTGGACTGGTATGGGTATACACCATAACAGTAGCTTTGCACAAGGACACACGACTGAGAAAAGTTTTGCAGCCGATGATTTATGACTTTTGTGGCGTGCCTGCAGCGGATGCGTTATTGAGCGCCGGGTTTGCAAACCATTCATAAATGCAATTTGCGACGGCCAGCAAGAAGGGCTCTTGCAATTTCATCCAGCGAATCTTCAAAGCAGGGTGAAGAATTAAGAGTTCAGAGTCGGAGTCAGAGCCAAGCTTTTCCTTCCATGCCCAGGCAGCACCGAGGAATGCGCTGGTTTGATTTTTATGCAGCCACTTAATGAACGGGCCGAGCTGACAAAGAGAGGCTTTCGTTTGATAGCGCTCTCTCAGATCAATTGTTGATTTTAATAAGACATTGTTCGCGGGCCTGCGTATTAATTTGATGATGGCGGAGAGAGTGTAACAGAGAGCGCGATAATTCCTTGTTGCCCCATTGCCCGGGCCCTCCTGGGCTGAAACTAATTGATACAGGATTAGCGTTCGAGGAGCAGAACCACCCCGAGCACTTCTTTGCATTTGTGTATGAATGGCCAGCTAACAGTTGAGAGAGACACAGGAGACAGTATTCACCTAGAATAATCTGCTTGTCAAATTTGGCAGCTTCGTGTACACATACACTGTAGCCTTACACAATGAGCATCCTCTGCTGTCAGGTATGGGGCATTTATGAAAAGATTATCTCCATGTATAATTGTACAACAAAGAGAAATAATGCAGCCATCTCAAATTCAGGAGACATAATGAATCAGCTCTGAATAATAACTTCATACAGTAAGCAAACATCTCCTGAATGTTTCAGTGCAAATCTCTCCAAGTGTTTGCAGACTGTAAGGGCTGTATGTTACCACCTTTACACTCTGGGGTGTATGTGTTTTCAGCTAGAAGCTCAGTAAATGACAGGCAAAGCTCCCTGTACCTGAATTGCCTGTGCCTAGAATTTTGAATGCTTCTAATAAACTCTCTCTACCCTGTGTGTACCTCAGAGATTTTTTTATTGTGTGTGGAGGTGTGTGTATGTATATGTTAGTACGTATGTGACTGTATCTGTATGTGCGTGTGTGTGTGTGTGTGTGTGTGTGTGTGTGTGTGTTCGTGTGTATGATTGTATGTATTTTTGTGTGCACATGTGTGTGAAATGAAGCTTTAAGCCCTTGGACCATTTTGGTTGCCCTTATCTTGACAATTTCTAGAGCACAGTGTGGTAACCAATTTCCAGATCTCTCACCATACCATGTAAGCAAAGCATTCCTTATCAATATCAAGATGTCAGCTATACTGCAGTTCCCAAGAGCACAAGCCTGCTTTGTGTGAATGGTTTATGCGAGCCAAATAGGTGGTACCTATGCTGATCACACTCCACCCATAAAACTTGGTAGTGATGAAACGCTCAAAATGCAATTCATTTGCTTCGTCCAGCATCCACACCAACAAATTGGACTGCACTGCCATGGAATCAGATGTGGGATGGGAGAACAAATTGTTCTGGAATTGCTGGGTTTTTATGAACAGTAAATAATCCTGTTGGAGCACCTGTTCACTCCACTGAAGTGTGACGGCTTCCACGGTGCAGGGAGATAGAGGTGGTTGATTGGCAATCCCCTGCCTCAGTCTGTCTGTGTCCTGATCTAAAGCAACAAGTGAAAAAGGCAAAAAGAAACATAACGAAACATAACGAAACTCCACAAAGCATTGCCAAAATGCCTTGGTTAATGCAAAAAAATGTAGGAAATCAGTGACATCAAATGACATCAAAACTAGCCACCGTGTGTGTCTGTACGCTAAGGGAAAGAGGAAAAAGCAAAAAAAAAAAAAAAAAAAAAAGTTTCTTCCTGTTGTAGCTTCCTGTCAAACAGGAGGTGACACTGTACAACTAAATAAACGATTGGCGGAGCGGCCCCTCTGTTGCATTCAGGAAACCACGCAGCGATGTTAATGTACTGTAGCTGTGCGGCTGGCATCGGTGCCACGCTGCCCCTCAAAGACTTCTGGGCACTCTCCATGACCGCGCCAGGGCCCCTGGGCGGCGGGGTTTGCTCAGTGCCAAGGGGCAAGGTCACCAGATGGCCAGTCGCAGAGAGAGCCTCTCTTTCTGTCCCCTCGTGAATCCATCCACACAACACAAATGGATTGAGATTCACGCTCCGTGTCAGGGCCTGAGATGAGCTGTGAAGTCCACCCATTGCAGTCAACTCGCAGAACTCATTTGGGACCGAAAACAGTTCACGTGCCATTTTATGTCTGATTGTATTAAAGCAGGCATTGATGTCATTCATGGTGATTTATTCTGTGATCTATCCACTTCTGAGGCACATCCTTTCAGTGATCTGGTGACGACGATTCATCAAATGCCAAATGACAGTTATCTCCAAACAGCTATTCACAGACAACATCCATCAGCATTAGTCCCATACAATGACTCACCGGTAAATGCAAACCCTTTTGTTTTTCAATACAAAATGTGTTGTATTATGATGTATTATGAATCTGTGTTCTAGGGATTGTTGTATCATAGTATACTTGGCTTTTGTCACAAGCGCACAAGTTAACTTGTCGTAGGGCTTGAATAGCTTTATGTTCACACTCACTGGTCTGGGAGTGTTGTGAGCTTGGTCTGAGACAGTTGTGGTGGCAGTGTAGCATAGTGGTAAGGAGCAAGACTCGTCAACGAAAGGTTGCCGGTTCAATTCCCCACTGGGGCACTGCTGCTGTACCCTTTGGTAAGGTACTTAACCCACAATTACCTCAGTAAATATTCATCTGTATACATGTATAAAGAAACTAACCATTGTAAATCGCTCTGGATAAGAGCATCTGCTAAATGCCAATAATGTAATGTAGTATAACACTGTTGCTTATAAAACATTTAACACTTATGTTCTATTGTGATGGAAGTCACTCTGGATAAGAGCGTCAGCTAAATGCATGCAGTGTAATGTAATTTAAAAACAGCTGAGTGAGTTCAGCAATGGCCAAAATAACTGAAAAATATGCGTACCCATTGAAAAATAACTCTTGCATTTCATGATCAAAGTTAAGGATGAATGTTGATTGAGTCCAGGATTTAGACTTCATCTAAGTGATATGTGATTGACTGAATACCAGTGAATGTAAGAACTGGTGCTGGCAATATTTAACATGTAACATTAACCATTAATTGTGTTTATCCTCTGTTAAACAAATGAAAAGTGATCATATTAACATACTGAGAAATGAAAAAGCATGTTAGCCTGTGATGAGGGAAATTAATACGCGAATCCTGTGACTGGTCATCTGCAAAAACCTAACCCAAAGAAACTAACAAGGACCAGTCATTTCAGTAGCATGTGGACAAAATAAAGCATGACACAACCCATAAATGACATGTTGCATTTTGTCAGACAAAATCACATTAATAGGAGCTGCAGTATGTACCAGTGGAGCCACCTGAAAACAGTGAAGTGCTTTTAAGAGGTGTGTCTTAATGAAATTATGGAAGCCAATGAAACATGGTGCAGTTGTCATGCTATTGATTTCAGTGCTGTGGGGGAAGAGACAGGAGAGATAGAGATGAAAAATGCAAGAACAAAGAGATACTGTAAAAGAGATAGTCTGCCAGAGGAAGGTGATCCCAAGGGAAGAGGGAGAACGTGGGGGAGAAAAAAAAATTGATGGCCAGGAACAGAACACTCGCGGTTGGCTAGCAACGACGAGAGAGGCCCCGCACATCGAATACAAACAGCGACAGGGAGCCAGGCGAGTGAGCCGAGTGAGAGAGCGGGACAGGCACGAGGAAGAGGGAACTCAAGCAGCGGAATATCTGATTGGCCAAAGAGGACAAGGAGCATGGGGGGTGAGGCTGGGGGATGAGGGCGAGGTGACCATGAGGGTCCTCAAGGCAAGAAATGGCCAGAAACATGGACGTGTGATTGTCACAGTGCAGTAACAGGAAATTGACCGCATTCGGTGAATGTTTCTGTAGAGAAGTGGGAAAAAAACAGAGGAAGTACCCTGATCCTCAGCAAGGGAGCTGCACAGTACGGTTCTTGGGTTCTTAGGAGAGGTCTTTAGGCCATAGAGAGGAATAAGCTTCAGAGAGATGTAGACAACAACAGATCATGGATGAGGGACCAGTAGGAAACCAAGGTTAAGTCTGGGTTAAATCAAGGTTAAGACATATCAACTGTACATGGTAAAATGATTATTAATGATGTTAATATATCATTAATATATCATGCTATTAATGATATGCTCTTAAAGGTTGTCGACAGCTGCTGCTGTTTAACATTAACCACCAGTTTTAATCTTAATAAAACTCGCAACAAAATGTAATAAAACTCTAAAATACAGCCTCACTGTGGTCAGAATGCTTATGGGAATATGAAATGCCATGTGTGAAAGTGTTCCACATTACCAAAATAATAACCCTGCTTCATGGGTCAGTTTTTTCCCTTTACATATTAGATCACCCAAGCGAGAAATTGGAAAGGGACCGTTCAACGGTACCTTCCGCTGTTCTGCATTGATAATGAGGTTTACGGCTAATCCGTTAAAATGCTGGAAAAATAATAAAAATTCTTAAATTTGGAAGGTTTTGTGCACAGCACATAGTAGTTTGCTTATTAGTTTAATAGTTTAAACAAGGACAATTAATGTCAGTATACAAACAATATAGACATAATGGTATGACTGAACTAGCTCAAGGGTAGAAGTGAAGCTTGGTTAATATAGAGGTTAAATTATAAATGATAGCATTTCAGAACAATAGGTTTTAAACACTTACCATGGTTATAAGTAAAGACCAAACATTAACTGACATTTTTTTAAAACAAATCAATGCAACTATGCAATTGTATTGTGTTTCTGGCAGCTAGTGATGGAAGAGCTTCAATCTCCAAGGTTCCAATCTCCAGTCTCCACGCCTGTGTGTGTGTGTGTGTGTGTGTGTGTGTGTGTGTGTGTGTGTGTGTGTGTGTGTGTGTGTGTGTGTGTGTGGTATTGCTAAAAGTGCATTCAGTAGGGTTAGATGAGCATTGGCACTAATGCTGAATCTTTAGTGCCACTGTAGGAGACATTGTGCTGTTATGAGATGCATAACCTGAAGCCACCAATGTCCAGCCACAAGGCCAAAGTAGACCAATGAAGAAAGGTGTGACATGACCATGTTTTGGTTGGTTGAAGATCAGTCAAGCAGATGCATTCTGAGTCAGCTGGAGAGGCCTGATGCTGCATTTTGGAAGGCCAGCAAGAAACGGTTGTGGTCAAGCCTGAGGGCCTGAACCAAGCATTGTATAAGACAGTGTTTCCCAAACCTCTCCTGGAGGACCCCTTGTCCTGCATGTTTTAGATCTCTCCCTGCTCCAACACAGCTGATTCAAATGAGCAACTCGTTACGAACTACTGAAGCCACTTAATAACAAACTGATCATTTAAATCAGCTGTGTTGGAGCAGGGAGAGATCTAAAACATGCAGGACAAGGGGTACTCCAGGAGTATCGAGCAATGTGTTCAATTAAAGGTTGAAACCAATGTTGCCCTCAGACTCTGGGAGGTAGCACATAGGTTTGATTTCAGGAATACAAATCTACTATTAACAAAAAAATTACCAACCGTAATGAGATTGGTTGGTAATTTTTTTGTGCACAGCAAAGTGCATGATACAGATTTCAGAGGGTAAACAGGAAGAGAGCAGTTCAGGAAAAGATACACGGTAGAGTGCATTGTTGCAGTGGGGGATCTTATATTAATTGTTTATTTAATGATTGAAACAATGTTTCCCAATAGGAAGCACTACAAGTTCACATTGATTATTCACATTGATAGTTTACCACCGTCGACAGTGCGGAGATATGTAACGAAACAGAGCCGCGTGATTCCTCTTCTCCTCGATAAAGACAGCGCTCCCAGTGTGGCCCAGTTTATCACAAGAGCATTGACACTCGATACCTTCCACAGAAGATTGAGGGCCATTGCCCTTGATACAAAAAGCATTGCACCATTTCCTCTTTGAAGCCAGTGGCAGTTTTTTGTTTATGTATATCATACAGTTCACGGACAAGAGACAGATCAATCGTTTCCCTCAGAAAAAGTGTATATGTGCATATGGTAAGGTGGTATCTTTCTATACTGAGCACAAATACACAAATCCACACTCACACACACACACACATACACACTCACACACTTGCAAACACCCGCACAGTTAGAGCCCTAACGATTCTGTCAGAATACTGAAAAGCAAACAGTACGTGAAAAGCCCGTAAGTGATAAAAGAACTGAGGCACAGACTGTAACCCCGACTGAAATTTCACGCCTTCGGCAGGGAAACAGGGGCCACATATCACAGGATTGTTTCATCTGGAAGGAGGCTAGAGGAGCAGGCGGCCGAGAATAAAAGTTTGCGATGTCTTCATCTTCCTGAGGGCTGAGGCGGCGGCTCTCTGAAGATCTCAGGGATTAACTGCCTTTTACGCTTCGCAAACAAACCCAGCACGTCCTCTGAAGGGGCCTGCATCTGCTCCTCGCTTTATTCTCTCACTCACCGCTGCTTTATTGCGCAATTAACCCGGCTGCTCATCAAGCAAGTGGCTCTCTGTCATCCGGGGGAACCCCCCTTGGCTTCGCAGTGCCGCACTGATGGACAGTGGTGTAGCCGCACTGTTTTGGAGATTTACACCTTTCGCAATCCACACCTGCTGGATGAAATGTCTGAGCTCACGGTGAGAACAAGCTGTGACCCAAATAGCAAACTCAATAATCTACTGGAACAAACTTAACAAGTGGGAGAGATACTCCACAAGCTAAAAATACTAAAGCGATTGTTGCACAGCGGCTACAGTACTGGCAACATCAACGGCAAAGAAGGCAGAAGTGGAATGACCTCAGTGAGAAAACTGAATGGCAGAGTGGAGCTCTGGAGATACAACTGCTTTATAAAAACTTTAAGATGTTATTGAAATCCAAACTGATGATCCTGTAGAGATCATTAATGGCCAAGTTGCCATGGTTGCTGGGGCGTGCATATCTGTGTGATGGGGCGGAGGTACGCTGGATTTAAACTGTAATCAATTATCTATTCAGAAGGCTAATTGCTTCCAAGTGACGCCTGCCGTTATCTAGGCGAGTCTTTTGTTCCAAGAGCTTTATAACAAGGCCCCAGCCACAGTTCTGAGGGAGCAGCTCAGCTATGTTGAGGTCGGTGGGTCCTGAAAAGAGAATCACTGAACAACATTGCTTAATTCTTTCACACACCGGGTCCCTCCCTTGTCCAGTTGTCTTGTTTCTATGTTTTTTTTCCCCATAGTGTTTTCACGCTTTCAGGTCTGTGGCAGGTGTACTTTGTATGCATTTGCAATGTTGATTTATATAGATGGATGTTCAGTCAAGGAGTTTAGGTTGAGCACCTTGCTGTTTGCCTGATGGGAGGTGAAGTCCAGAGCCAGTGGCTATGCAGAGTGTTTTAACTATATTTGGACTCCTTTTCCCATAAGCACCCCTGTGAAACACAGTGCACAATATTGTTCTTGCCCTGTCTCTGAAGACCCTGCCTGCAGTTGGAGACTTAAGATTCAAACTCTGAAAATTAGTGCAAGCCTGACTGATCTGAAGTTGGGGGGGGCACCATTTAGAGGGCAGGGAGTTTGTCAGAGTGAGTCAAAAACATACAATTGCCTTCATTTCAGTACATCTTTGTCCTTGTGCTGACTTCTTCTGTAGAGGTCTGCTTTTGGCCTCTTTTTATGACCAACATACGCCTGTGTCTATTTGTGTATTAATGCATACAGTAACATCCATGACCAAGACCATCAAAGACCTTAAACCTCCTCAGTTTCACCAGATCCCAAGTCTTTCCCATCAAGCACCACAGCAGATGGCAGAGAGTAGAGCCCAGGAGTAGAAAAGCATGCTGACTGAGATGAAACTTTTCTCATTATTACAAACATACCTCAAAGAGGATACAGGAGCATTAAAAACCGTGCACATGCACACACACAAATGAGCCAGGAGCCAGATGTTAGGCCTTGGGAAGTCCTGCTGGGGTTGCAGGAGGTCTGAGCAGGTACCTCAGGCCAGCAAACAGCACCACTAATTGCAGTAATGAGCGTGGCACAGAAGCTAATTAAAGCGATAGCTGTACGCAGGTCCGCAGTGTGGTACACCACCAACAAGGTCTGACAGCACATGCTGACAGGCACTAACAAAGACATAATCCTGACAGAAAAAAGGGAATATTTTCACAATTGTGAAGCCAACCATATGGTACCAAGGTTATTATGGACTTTTTCATTTCCCAATGTATGGCAATTCCTACCATCTCAAGAATGCGTGCTGTATTTTATAACCTGGATTGCAGTGAATCTCTTCTGTTGCAGGAGTTTCTCTTTTTTGGGAGGGGGGCAAAAATAAAACAGACACTGTAAAGCCCTTCAGTGGGCACTAGTAATTAGAAGGCAATTAGTTCATGTCTGCTTTTTGGGAATTCCTTTATCGTTTCTTTTAAAATGCAGGAATTCAATTTGTGGTATGTCACAGATGGTGATGATATCGTGTCTTCGCTCCTCTCAATCCCTTACTGTATGGCAAGCTGACATATACTAGACACACAGATGTATGTAGATATTGTTACACATGCATACACAGTGTGGAGGCTATGACAGATGCATATAATGAAAGAGACCAGATTTTACATGTCTGTTTACATGAGTGTGCAGTCTGCCCCTCTTATCAGCTGGATTATGAATTTTAGAGCCATTCTAATGGAGGTCTTTGGAATGGGACTTATAATGGGGGAAGCAGACAATTCCTTTCTTTGATGCTCCAGCCTTTATTTGAGGGAGGTGCTCATTTATCACTGTCTCCTGGGACAAAGGGAACCTGTGGAGCAGCAGCCAATGGCTGGGTCTGAATGGATCCAGGAGTACATGATAATGCACAGGGCTGGATAATAAGGGACAGATTCCAGCCAAGGAAGATCACATGTGATGCAGCAGCCTGCAGTTTGTTCCTGGTGTTTGATGTCAGATCCCAGTTACCGAGAGCTACCTCCTTCAGGAGTGCACACACACACACACACACACACACACACACACACACACACACACACACATCCACATACATGCACACACAGACATCCACATATACGCACCAACACACACGCATATACATACACACCACAAACGTGTACACACAAACACAGGCACACACAGACATACACATATACACACACACACACACAGAAGCACACACACACACATATATGTGCACACACATACACACACACATGCACATACACACATGCATGCAGAGACATCCACACATACACAAAAACACACACACAGGCTCTCCCTCTGAAAACCACGCACAAAAAGGCAATGTGAGTCTGTGATTTCTGATATCAGCTTTGTCCCAGACAGTCATTCCAGAGTCTATTTGCTTTTCATAACAAAGCTTTTGAGGGGGACCACTAATCAGGCTTAGCTAGGAGCAGCGGCCTTATCAGCGACCGTCAGACCTCAGGGGCTGCCAGCTTGTGTAGGACCGATAGCGACATCAGCAACTAAATTAAATCTAGATCCCAAACAAAACCTTCCCCTTATGATGAGAATAATTACCCCGCCACCCCCCCGGTAACGGTTGGGAAGAATAGCTCACAAAAACCAGAGGCACATAATCGAGGCAAGACCCAGGCCATAAGCGGTTCCTGTCAGGCGGAGAGGTCTCGTATTTACGCCCGGCCCCCTCACGGAAACAAGGACGAGGGTGAGCGCGACCCGGAGAGAAGGCAGCTCCGCCGCGTTCGCAGTGATTAACCGCCAAGCTGTTGATTTAACGCCACCCACCCCTTTTAAAGAAAAAAAAAAACCACCCCAGAAGCCCTCGCTGTGGGGAGCAGGGAGCCGGCGTGGCGCTCGCCTCTGTTAAGGTATGGCATGCGCCCATTGAGCGGGAAGAAGTGCTCCAGGGCAATTGAGGCTGAGAGCTCTTCAGCGCGCGCACAAGTGGAACGCCAGGATAAAGGACAGAAAAGGCGAGGAGCAGAGACGAACCGCTGCCCGAAATTAAGCAGGAAGCGATTAAAGAGCATTTACATTCAACACTCGGATACGTGATTTCTTTCCCTTCTGTTTTTTGCACGTATGCCTAGCTGTTGCTGCCCTGTTCTTGAGGATCAAAAGCCATGAATCTCAATGCCAGTCCATTAGTTACTGAGCAATTGAGAGCTCAGTTTAGGACATTTTCCGTGACAGTTAAAAATTCACATTACATCGTCACAGCCATCTCACAGTAGCTGTGAGATGTCCTTCTGTTTTTTTTTTTTTTTGGAAAAATTCTTTTGGTGTAAACAATACCTCAGTCTAAAACAGAACTGTTTCCAGTGCAGGTTACAGACAGATGAGGGCAACGCCAACCCTGGTATGATGAGCTGAGCAATGAACAAACAGAATCAATGCCAGTGGTTATGACAATGGTGTCATAGTGGGACATGGCTCAAGAGCACAGCTCTGTGTTGTGTGCAGGTATGAAAATAACAGATTGCGACAGAGAAGGTGTGCGAAAGTTGCACTGAACCCAAAGCTCTCTAAAGCCTCAGACTCTGGGCTGGGTAAGATAAGATGGACTGACTGGGCACAGAGGAGGCAGGAGCCGGGCATCAGGTAGCACAGACACACTCTGCACTCCTCTCTCTCACTACTCACCAGATTCATTGCCGGGATTTGCTGTTAAGACTGAAGGCCACCCTCACCACACACCCCAGAAGGGTCATGCAATGCAAGCCGAGGGGTGATACACGAGGAATGTGCTTCCACTGATGCCAGTGACCCAGAATTCTCCATGAGCTACTTTTCATTTGCTGGGTTATATCGAGAAATGAACCATTTTTCTTAACATGAAAAAAAAGCACAATCCTTAGTCAATCCACCCTGCCTAGGTACTTTTCCACAGAACCCTAGGCATCCCCATTTGTGAAATCAAGTGAAAATGTCCTCTTTGAGTACAAAGTTTTGTTCAAGCACAAGACACGAGAGCAGCTCACCATTAATAGAAGTTTCTGCTTGAGCTCAAACTGGTGGGTGACATTTTGATCCATCTGGTGAATTATTCAGCCTTCTGAGGCGGGGGCGAGATTACTGTACCCCCTCATTTTTCCCCCCTCACCTCCCATCACCCTGCTCCTTCATCCTGGCTGACTCCACGGCAACCCAGGAAAGATTAAAAACAAGAGGAGAAGCAGGACGCAATCTGCAGACGGGGTGATCTGGGGGAGTAGCCTTGTGATAGAGGTGGGAAACAGCACAGTGCTCAAAAAGTCCAGGGACTCGCAACCAACAGCTGTCCATCTTCTGGGAACAATGACAACATGCACTCTTACTGTCAAGGGATGCAAGTCAGACACACAGTCTTTGGCCGGTGTTGTTGTTGCAGCACTTTTAAAAGACTGGAGTGCAGCCTCATTAGTGTTTAATGAACAGGCCAAAGAGTCTTTGGTGTGCTTGCCTTCAGACACTGCCATGCGATTGGCCGGGACCTGTGACCTCTTGCACTCTGAGGTCACCAGGGCGGGCGCTGACCCCATGGGAGGAGGTCACGGCCGTAACGGAGGGCAAAGGCGAGCAGAGGCGGCGGCTCATTAAATGGAATTCTCCCGAGCTCTCTTGGTCACGCATCCCTTTCCGTCCTGTTTTCGCCACAGTCATTTCTTCCACATCTGAAAGGGTTTCTATTCTATATATCTAACCATCAACCAATACCCTGCACTGTTTCACACTTTATACACCAATGGTTTTATTCAGTGTTTTCTTTTTCGTGCTGTGTCTTACCTAACGTCTTTATCCTGTTGTTAATGTATTTTGTAGTGAAGCTGGTGAAAAATATCCACTTGAGTGGACAATAAAGCAAGCCTAAGTTTAAGTGTAAGTGTAGGTCTAAGTCAAAGTCTAAGTGTAAGTCAAAGTCTAAGTCCTTCTTCTGCCCCCCCTCGCTGTAGAACATACCGGAGCCAAGGGCAGACGCTCCTCCATGGCTTTAAGTGGCAGAGTGCGTGCCGGCTGAATGGAACGATTTCCTCCTAACTCGACATGGCTGCCGGTGAGGAGAGAGAGTGCTTTGTCTTTCCCTGTCAGTCTGGCACCTTGAACAATGACAGGTTTCATCAGCGCTTTGAAGCCGCCGGGAGATGCCAGGAGATTTCAAACAGACAATGCCGTGTCATCAGCAGAAATGGCTAAATAAGGAAGAATCAAGCCAATTTTGCAACTCGCAGCACTGCGAGGAGGAATAAAAAAAAAGAAAAAAGCAATCATATTGCATGCAAAGTTCAATAAGCTCTGTTGCATTGGTTCAGCAAAATGGTGGAAAACATCAAAAAAATACATTTCCACAGTCCCAAAGGCATTTGTGTGCAGGGAATATGCTGGCCACTGCATATTGCTGTGACTGCTCGGGCAGATAGCTTAGACGGAGTTGGCCGAATAGGGATGCTGTAAGCATTAAACAGTCTTTCAAGGAAACGTTACTTCCCCAGCATTTGAGACACAACTAGGTGAATTATTATGGCCAGAGGCGTTACTGTAGGTTCTGTTTTTGGGTAGACTATCAGATATGAGTAAGTCTAAGTTTAGGCATTTAAACCGCTGACTCCCCATAGAGAGTGCATGTGCCTTTGGAGTAGCAAAGACAGAGAAAGGTGTTCCACCAACATGTTATTGTTTCACCTCAACGCTCACGCTATCAGTGTTGATCCTTCTCTATTCTGAATTCTAAAATGAGAAAGCCATATTGCAGGAAATGCTTTTTGAGGAAATGTTAAGTTAATAATATCATATAATAGCAATATCAATTAAATCATCATCATCATCATCATCATCATCATCATCATCATCATCATATTTTTGATACCAAATGAATGAACTCTTTATGTAACTTTCAAAGCCACTCTCTTCCTGTTCCTGACACCACTGGTACTTACAGTTTGAATGTTGAATGTTGAATGTTGCCTGGCATCTAGCAACAGAAGTATGCTGATGTTCATGAGCAGGTATCTGATTTTGTAAAAAGACACCATACATAGGGTATGCTGTAGGTGTGCCTTATTCATATAAGCAATAAAATATCAATGTGAATTGAATTTGACAACAGATATAATCCTAAGAAGAAAACGTACAACCACTACAATTTCTTATGAGAGTGTCCTGTATGGTTTAGTAATGTGATATTATGTATGTGAACAACAATCAACATTTAACAGGTTACAAAGCCAAACGTCTCAGAGGCCCTGATAAAGGCCCTGATTGGAATATTACCAAGGCATTCTGCTCTGTGTATCCTTACATCAAGGCTAGCAATCTTTCTTGGTCGTTTTAAAGTGAGAATTTAACTGTGTCAAGGGAACCGAAAAAACATTTCAAGTTCATTGTGATGTCTAGATCCAAAATAATAATCGGATGAAGTCATCATTTTTAAGATAAATGGCCTCGGTGTATTTGTATATGTGTAACTTGAACATTATTAGCAGTCCGCATATTTTTCAAGATCATTCAATAAAGGGTTGCGCTTTTTTAAAAGACATACGGTTCGTTTCACGCGGCGGGGGAGTGGAGTTCTCACCAAAACTCTGAGAGCGCGAGTGTAATCAGCTGATTGCTCGTTATTACGCCGCTTCTGAGAGTGCCGCGGCGACTTTCCCCCCACCGTGTCGGAGCATTAGAATTCAGATGGGCCCAATTTTTGTCCTCTATTCAAGAGCATTAGCTGACGTCAGCGGAAAACCAGAAGCTCCGACCGTAGTCTCTGCACCCATTGTAATCGCGGCATGTTGCTCACGTTCACGCGAGCAGCGCCCTCCTCTTCAACAGAATACTAATGGCACGTTAGAGCGACCGGAATGCTTATCATAAGAGCTTGAGTGATCAGAGGCAGTGCGGACGATGCAAATCTGTGCAAGGTGACTTAATGTTCGCGGCGTTGTTTATAGCCATTAGCGCAACTCTTGTTGCGGTTCAGATAAAATGTGTTTTTATATCTGTTTCAAGTTGTTTTATAGATTGTATTTTTGTTTGTTTGTTTGTTTGAATATATACTTTTTTATCTGAGACCCAGAAGGTGAAATGCTAATGGGGTAACGACAAGAGCAAACCCTCCCTGTGAGATTCACTGCTCACACAAATTTAGCGTTGTATTAGCAGGCTCCTTTTTTTGATCTGTACGCCTTTTTGGAAGGTGGTAAACTGGGGAATGTGCAAAAAGGAATTGGCAAAATGTGAGAAAGCAACTCCCTTTGAATTAAATCACACACCGCATCCCTTTCACTCTCACTCCATTTTTATACTTGTCATGCCAAGCTGGACAAGTTGGCCTGTGGTCACTAGAGGAGAGAGTAGCATATACTCAAGCTAACATCAGCATGCATGTTTCATTTATCTTTTATTGTGAGGAAAAACATAAACATTATAATGTCAGTATAGCCATTCCAGCATAGTGTTGTATCTTAGTAGCATTGCTTTATAAATGAAAAACTTTCTGTATTTTTTTTCAGCAGGATTAGCATTTATCACCAGCATTTCTGCTGCATGCTGGGTTACTAAGTGGCTGCGGACACAAAACTTGTTAATTTTGCCCTCATTGGGGCCTATGAACCATTAACATGACTGTGCAAAGCTGGGATAATGTTCAACAGCTGAGTCTGGAAGCTGAGCACCTGGCTGCACAGCCCAACCCATTTGCGTTGAAATGATGGTTAGCCATTTCATCAGCAGCAACAGACTCCCCATTCCACACATTCAGAAGAGGGCAAAGCAGGGAAGAACAGGCAAAAGACTCTACTAAGGGGGGGGTTACAAATTGACACCGAAACGGTCCTTCAAAGAGCGGCATTGGTTGAGGAGAGGGAGAAGGGAAAAAAACAGGATGCCGGTAATTCGAGGCAAAATAAACAGGAGCCTCTCGAGGCCCGAGCGAGAAAGCGGGCGCAAGCGGCAGGGCGGAGGAGCAGCGCTCTTGAGGCGCCACGCAGCGCCGCATTCGAGCGCTCCGCCCGGGAGACGGACGGGGAAGTGGGCGCAGGAGAAAAGGGGCTGCGCTGAAAAGCGGCGCGAGGGGGCCCCCATTGACGCGCCGAGCAGGTGGATGCTTCCCTTTCAAGCCCCGACCGGCAAAAAAAAAAGAGCATGTTTCCTCTTTCAAGAGGATCACTTATCTCAAATCAGCAACCTATTCAAAGGGATTTCTTCTCCCTCTCTTTCTCTTTTTTGGCTCTCTCTTACCCCCCACCCTCTCCCCCACCCCCCCACCCAGCCCCGCTCGCTCTTTGCTTCCACGAGCGCCTCCTCTTCCAGGAGCACCTGGCTCTACACAGCAGGAAATGAACTCAATGACAGCCGAGCGAGGCAGTTAAGCGCCATTACACCCCCACGCTCCGAGGGGGCCTGTGGCCGACCGGCTTGCCGGCCCCAACATTACGGCCCGGGACCGGCGCAGCCGGGGCAGGGTCCCGGGCCGATTTTGGGGGCCCCAGCAAAGCGGCAGGACAGGCAGATGTTCGCGCTCGCCCGCAGCCGTAGCTCGCTGTGCTTCCTACCCTGCCAGAGAGGAGCTTCCTGTTGCTCCCAAAATTGGCCTCAGTTTGAGATTTTGCCATATTCTGAGTAATGAACGGGAAAAAAACTATTCTTTTTGGCTGAGTTGAGTAGCTCAGATGGTTATAAGTGTGTCTTTGCATCTCTCTCAGTCTGTGGTAGGTACTGCAGAGAGAGGAGAGCTGGCATATGTATCTTTTCTGAGGTAATCTGAGGACCAATGAACAGTGTCTGTTCCACCTGGCTCTGGTATGCTCCGCAGTGTTGTGCTGTTTGCATGACCATTCTTCTGTCCAGGAGAATAACCACATGCCAGGTGTGTAATGACTATCAACATCATCCATTTGTGTGTTATTATTGTGTCTTCACTGATTATCAAATGTTATTATTGAGACTCATCTCACAAGTATCAATATGATGTTGGAAATTAACAACTCTTATGTGAAACTGGTTATATTGAGCTGTATTTCAATAATATTTCAATAATATTTATAAGTGGACTAAAGACCTCTGCTCACCGCCCATTTGTCAATTATCGCTTTGGAGGGTAATATTTTTCAAATTAATGCCATTTTTGTGCATAATTGGTTTAATCCACTAGCACAAAATTGCAGTGAATCAAATGCCTCGATCAATTCACTTGTCCTCGATTGACAGGTTATCATCCCTTATGTTATAATGTGGACTATTCTGTACTTGCATATTCAATGGCTGCTGCTGTTTATGTTGTCCACCACCCTATTATTTAACACTGGGATAGACAGGAAAAACTCTAAATTAATCTATTGGAGAGATCAGCCTCTATTTCAAATCCCTGTGGGTGTGCACATATTTTTCCCTGAGTCTGTATCTTCAAAGCCAAGCTTTATACACGTTAGCCTCTGTGAAGCATTTTTGCTTTGTCACTGTCACTCTCAAAAACTCAGTAACCATACAGTCATGATTGGGGATGTGGAATACTCAAAAAAATGTGAGTGTGTACAATGTTACATGACGTTTCTCCGAGGTTTCTGAACACAACCAGCTTATCTTTGTGAGAGGCGCGGAGCAGAAACAAATTGAAGTCACTGGGTGTCCAGCAAGCAGTCGAAAAGGGGGGCGGTTCATATTAGGAATCGGTCACAGATTCTGACTTGATGCAGCTGTGGACCTAACACCCCCCCACCCCTTTATTTCAGAGGGACCCCCAGAATCAGTGGCTCTTTCCAAATTATAAATGAGCCCTTTAATGAAGACGAGGAAGCGGGGCGTCTGGTACAGACGGGGATGTCGCCGGCTCCCATCAAGGGCCCCCGTTAACAGATCATAGGGGATTCCAGCACGGATTGCCAGTGGCACATATGTTAATCAATACTGTTAATGTAGCAATGAATTAGAAGTTTAGATGTCACAGGAGGGTTAACGCAGCTGATCCCGAGCAGGAGCGGGCCGGCCCCCCAATCTTCCGTCCTGGGATTACGGGGGGCTGCTCCGTCCGGGGGCTAATTACGCCAAATTGGAAAGAGGGGCCGCTCGCATGTGGGGCCCGGCGG
The DNA here is from genome assembly GCA_019176425.1 of Megalops atlanticus. Lineage (NCBI taxonomy): Eukaryota > Metazoa > Chordata > Actinopteri > Elopiformes > Megalopidae > Megalops > Megalops atlanticus. The sequence goes on from CM032895.1 coordinate 24,058,233, forward strand.
CCCGCCGCCACCAGGGTCCGGCACCGTCCGCGGGCCCACAGCTGCTCGGCGCCACCTCATGTGAGCGGTGATAAATGACAGTGGGTCCCCTGCTCTCAATTACGAGTCTCAACCAATTGATCTTTTGGAGGGCGGGGGGGTGTGGGGTGGAGGCGCAGGCTTTGTAAGCTCGGATCATCTGCTGGAAATCGTCTCCCTGCCTCACCAGCACCTGTGCATAGAGGTGGGTGGGGCTGCAGTGGGGGGGTGGGGGTACCTTTGGGGATCGGTTGTGGCATAAACCCCTCGCCCCCCCCCCCCCGCACAACGTAGCGGACGAGTGTGAAATTAACAAGGCGAGGACGCATGAAAGGGAAGGGCCAGCAGCCGCCACATGTGCCTCCTCTGTTTATTATTCGGTAATTAGCCCTTTGGCAGCCTTCTGAAAGATAGAGTGTCCCAGCGCGGGGACGTCTGTGTTGACAGACACGCGCAGACGGAGAAAACAAACAGCCGCGGATTTGCTCTGCGGACGACTTGTAAACAGAGGGTCCGTAACTTAGAGAGGGGCTGAGTGGGCGCCCCTCGGAGCCATTCGGCTGTCCCTGGAACGGACCCAGCCTGGTCAGATTACAGGCTCGGACCAAAGCTCAGACACGCCAGCTGATACTATTCAGGCCCCGTCTTTGGGGGCTTCCGGTAAACACCGTGCTTTACGCCACCAATTGTCATTAGGCGGTGGATGCGGGCCTCGTGTGGAGTCCTATCAAAGCAGCATGGGCTTGCAGTCAATCAGTTTTCTTCATTTTCTTCTCTCCTCCACTGAGTGACACAGCCATAACATATAATGTCAGTATGTGGTTGACACTCTACTGTAATGGGCTCTAGTATAAATTTGTAATTATGAAGTGAAATATCTGATTGCTTTATTTTTGTGATGGTAGCCACAATTATAATAACATAGCCTCTGACATGCACCTAAAATGTTGAGGGAGCTGCAACAGCGTTTCTCTGTCACACAGAGAGCCGCCTGGGATTTAATGTACTGAGCCTGGAGAAAACTCTTACCCAGGAGGCTGCCGATTGGCCAGCTATTTCCACAAGAAAACCAAATTGTCTGCATCTCAGGCCTCCATCTGTTGTCACTGTCTACCTCCACACAAGGCTGCTGTGGCCGGATTCAGCATCATGGACATTAACTGTGAGACAGAGATTTACGCCAGTGTCAACAATGGCTTAAGGCTTCATTGCTATTCTGTGTGTTTCCGCCCAGCAATGGTAGCATTTCTGGCCTGTTGTGGGAACCACACAATTAAAGCTCCTCTGACTCAGACAATACATTGAGTAAATGCTATTTCTTATTACCCAGACTCATAGTCACATACTAACCTTGATTTTGCCGGAAGGGCAGATTTAGACATTGCAATCAAAATTACTGTTGTCTAAGTACACTCAAATGCTTGCTACATGTCATTTCACTATTGGTGACTTATGAAGAATTAGCAAGAATATGAATTTGGTTAGCTAGCACTTACTAGCAGAAATCTATACATAAAGAAAACTATCAAATGTGTATGCAAATGAATGCAAACAACAGCAGTTGTTCCAACTCCCTTACTTCCCATGATTCATTAGTTTTCAAGTTAGGTTCCACATGGACAACAGCAGTGAGTGTGTCTGCACGTGAAAACCTGGCAAACGGCACTCCATCTCACTGTATTAACAGCTGGCATGCAGGGGCTGGGCGAGGAACAGGCGACCTCTGACCCTGCTGGAGTGGGCCGGGGGTCCGGCATGCCTCCCTTAATCACACACAGACACAGCCCACCATCTCCAGTGGAGCCCGGCCAACACGATGCGCTGCACCTCGCACCTGACCGGGTTCGTGGGGGATCTTTCCCCTACAGCCAAAGTCGGGACAAAGCCGCAAGTCCCCGGGTTTTCCATCGCGTGGGGTGAGTTCAGCTCAGGAGCGGATTTCGAGGAAGGGGAAGGAATGAGTGACTCCGTGGTCTGAGGGGGAGCAGTATGAGTAGGGGCCACCCGGCCATCTGAAAAATGGAGTAAACTCCCGCTTAGCACGCCCTGCGAGCGCAGGTGCTGCAGAGGGGAGTGCTGGGAGGGAGGTCAGATTAGACGCATCGATTGGTGCTGAGAGGCGCGGTCGGGTTACTCCGGTTCCTCCAGCTCGCTCTGCCCCCTCTGCCCTCCAAAGCCAGCCCCTGGCACTCAAAATATGACCGCTTATTACATTTATTCACCTGGCAGACACTCTTACCCTGGGCGACTCAAAGGTGCTAAGATAAATATGGTAAGACCACTTAAACAACCGCACATACGGAAAACAACAGCCTGCATCTGAACGTGTGTCAATCCCTTACACAGTGCTGTACTGACCAGTGCAATGCTGGAGACAGTACCATCCTGTAATAACAAAAAATCATGTGTCAGTGTCAAAGTGCACTAATGCTGTACAGTTATGACAGAGGAAAAACACAAGCAAAGACTTCAGTGTTTTAAGCTCCACCCCATGCATGCCTCTGCCACCCAGACTGGTGGAGGACAGGTGAAGAGCAAGATAAAATACCCACGGGTTCATACAGGTGAATCACCATGGTCTGTTTATGTTGCTCTGATGTCAGTCAGCAGGACAAATACAAAAAAAATACATATTTCTATATGAGCTAGCTGCATAAAAGTCTGACTTCTCTCGTTTCCTGCTTTGGGAGATTTGGATATGTGAAATTAAAATTATCTCCAGTGAATGGTTTATTTCCCTCCGAAAACATGGAAATTAACATGATAAATCGCTTTTGGATAGAAGTGGAGGGTAACATCCTTATATGTGTGCCCAGAATCTTCCATCAGAAACCCCACTAGAGACAGAGGTTTGAGGCTTCATTGCCTAACTACAGAAGGCAATAGAGAACCTTACAGGTCACATTGCAAAAAGCAGATCATTTCAATGACTATCACCAGCTTCCAAGGCTTGTATTCTGTAATAAATTAAATGCAAATAGTATTAAGCAAATGATTTTGTACAACTGCAAAGAAGAGCTGGACGCAGAAAACTCCTATATAGCAATAAGACGACTACCAATATTTCCATTAAATACAAACACCGCATTACGAAAGTAGAGAGAAGCCGGCGGCTGATGGCGCAGGGGGGGAACCGCGGTTTAACAATCGCAGATAAATTGAGACGCAGTCTACCTCGGCCTGGAGTAATTAATCAAAGGCTGTCATCTCACCGCGGACATTTACATTTTGGTGCATGTGTCTGACGGAACGCGTTTCTTCGCGGCTTTCTCACTTGAAAAGACGCAGGCGGAGGATTCACCTGCGACATATGGAGAGCGGCGAGCGGCTGGAGCGCGCCGGGACACCACGCCCCTCGTCCGCCCCAGCCCTTGGAGGGCACGCATGTGCGGTCATTTGTCATGTTAATCACCTTCACGAATGTTGCGCATGTCATACCTTAATTTTAGTTTGACAACCCGTTTTGCAAAGTAGTAACTCAAAACGGTGCGTTGTTCTTGTCGCATTACCCAGTCTGGGTGTGTTCTCCATGTGTGTTATTGTAAACCGTTATCCTGGACGTGTGTTACGAATGTGTAGTTAATCAGTGGTCATCAAAGCATCTTCATCTGAACTACCATAAAGTGTTTACCTGCATATGGTCATGTTATGATCAGTTAATTATGCTACATTGCTTTATCAGTAATGTTGAACCCAGGCTAAACAAAACCACCTTAAGCAGGAGAGCTGAAAAATACCTTGAGTAATATTTGTTACCCCATTCATGATTAACAAAAAATTCAAAAGGGCTCTTTCAGTTCTTTTTATAAAAAGTGAATTCTCAAACAAAGGTCATGTAGATCACAAGGAGAATCTTTGCATGTGTATATATTTTCAATGGTCTTGAAGTCATGTCAAAAACCTGACAATGCCAGGTTAATTTAAGTGTGTTCTTTCTAAGAAGGTTTAGACACTGAAACACAAAATTATCCAAAGCTGTAAAAATGTTTTTACTGAACCCTTCAAAAACTACAAAGTCTCAATAGCCTGTAAATTTCTCCTCTGGAAATAAAATTCTGCCTTTTGTAGCATTGTTGTCACAGCAGACTTAGCACTATTTCTATGTGGCCGTATTCCTCATGTCTCATACCTAGTCAGTCTGGACAGGGCTGGTTTAGGATTACAGTGAAAGGCAGGGATACCACTTCTGATTGGACAATATATACACTAATGTTCCATCTCAGAAAATGGAATGACAGGTCTGTTTTAAGCTCTAACAACATAATACCTCACACTGCATCCTGATTTTATTGTGTTTTTATGTAGACCATTTGGTAATGATAGGGCTGCTACACCCCCAACAGTTCTTAGTGGTCATTAATTAGTCTCTGGAACCTGAAACTCCTTAATTACCTGCTAGATCATTTTGTTCTTTAAACCTGTTTCAGCAGGAGGGGGTGTGGACAGACAGGAGAAGCAAGTGTTAAGGGAGTTCCCTACAATGATGGTTCTTAAGGAAGAGTAACCCAGTGGGTTTGCATGTGCACATAAAAGTGTTAGTTGAAAGGCTCACGTTGCTATGTGTTAACATTAATGTATTTTCCCCTGCCTGCACACCTTGTTTTCCCTTTTCACATTTGGCTGTCTTGAGAAGGCATCCAGAGGGATCAGAGAGAACAGATGATGGTGTCAGAAATTGTCACTTGTTTTTGATCAGTTCCTGGTGCTCTGTACATTGTTACATTACCTTAGAGTTGCTTAGCAGACACTCCCACCCAGAGCAACCTTCGTATCTCACAGCTTCTACATGTTATCCATTTATACAGCTGGATATTTGTTGAGGTAATTTGGGTTGAATGCCTTGCCCAAGGGTTCAACAGCAGTGGCCCACTTGAGAATTGAGCCAGCAACCTTTTAGGTCACAAGCTCTGCTCCTTACCACTACACCATACTACTGCCCTGTTATTTTCCACAGAAGTGGCTGCCAACCTCTTTTGGGAACCTGATACTGCAGTCTTCTGCATCCAAACCAAAGATTAAACCTCACGTTGTGACTCTAGGGTTGCATAGAGATTATAGCCAACTTCTTCAGGGATTGTCATACAGTAAAATACAATACATTGTCAAGCCTCCCAAAGCAAGGTAAGACAAAGCAAAACAGAGCAGTTCAACTGAAGCTTTTCTATTGTTCTGCCAGGGTATCACTAGATAGCAGCCAAAAAGGAAAGGCTATATTGTCCATTGGAGACGCCCGCAGGGCAAAATAAATGGGGATAAAATTAATGCTCCTGAAGGCTTTGCCTTGCTAAAGGATAGTATCTTCTTCCAAAAAAAATTGGACACGACCTATGACAGGCCAATAACCGTGCCCTGTGTCTGTCTTGAGTCCCATAATGTGTTCATGTCTCGATACACCGCTGCTCTCTCATAAGAGCCCTGTCCTGGAGTAGGCCCACGCTGATAAGCTATCAAGCACACCCCCTCCCATCTTCCTCACAGAGGGGTTATCAGAGCAGAGGCCCACCGAACACCCCATCCCTCTATATCTGATGTCTGCCTCTTGACACTGATAGACTCCGCATCTCCCGTTTAGAGGATAATGAGATTGCTTTCCCACAACCACGGCGGGCCGCGGAGAAGAGACAAGAGCTGGAGCACCGACGCGCTACCTCCTCGCGAGCGCCGTTCTCGCCGGCGCCGGACCCGACAGCAGCGTCCTCTAAACCCATTCTCCCACAAAGGAGAGGAGAGCAATAATGAAGACCTGTAGGCGAGCGGAAAGGGGGGAGGCGTGGGCGAGAGTGAGAGCCAGGGATCTGATTTAGGGGAAAAGAGCTGCTCTAACAGCATTGAGCGTGCCGCCTTCCTCAGGTGGTACAAAGCTGCAATAAGGCTCCGGGAAAAGAGCTGACTAATTGAAAAGTGCCCAGCAGAGCAGCAACCGACGCCGGTGCGCCTCTTTTCCGCCGTAGCCCCCGGCTGCACCGCACGCTTCCGCCAACGCCTCGCACGCACGCAAAAGGAGCACAGTGCACACAGATGGCGAAGCCATGCAACGCACTGTGACCCTCTGAGTGCTTTGGCTTTGTGGGACACAACAAACCCCCCGTCTTGTTGTCTGCTTTAGGTAGAGTGTGTTTCTGTAGAGTCTCTGCTCAGATGTGCTGATGCAGTACAGTGTGGTCTCTGGCTCCACTATGGAAAAGTCTCGTACAAACACACGCACGCACACACACGCACGCACACACACACACACTTAAACATATGCCCATGTGTGCACGTGTACACAGACACAGAGACACAGACACAGACACACACACATAAGTGACGGAGTCAGATGCCACTCTGCATTGGGGGGAGGAACAGGTGACCCGGTGTTGAGGGGTCTGGGCTGCGCGCAGCCTGCTGGAACACCCTGGGATTCTGGGGCTTCTCTGTGCAATAAAAATGCTAATGCACTCAATCCCGAGACGACAGGCGCTATGTAAAACAGGTTAGAGTTCCCTGCTCCACATGTGGCCTCCCCACTTACCCCTGGCCCCGTCTTCCTTTAATCCCTTTATGCATTCTTCATTAAAACACATCGGCTTGGATGTTTTTACACCTCTCCCTGCTAATAACAATGGCAGCGTTCGCCCCCTCGTCCCACTTTCACGTCCTTATAATGATGCTGCCACCACGGTATTGAGACCGCGGCAGCGTCGTTATGACACGGTCAGAAGATTCGGCAGATTAAAACGGTCCCACAGAATTGGAACCTTTCTGTGTCTAATGATCACCTCACATACTGTCCCACTCGTTATATTGTTTTTTCCACCGCACTGCATGGTGAAAGCGAGGAAAGCGGTTATTTATTTATTAAATTTCGTTCATTCTAGTGCGGTCTAAATCGTATTTTACGGCGTTGGACGATCACAGCAATCGAAGTCACTATTGAACTGTTCGCGTTCGGTGCTAGGACAGCATCTTCGCGTTAAAATGAAAGAGCGCGGTCTCCTTACAGCTTTCACTAAATGTACCATGATCAGGCGCAGCGGAACAGCCTCAAGCACAAAGCATTGCGATGCCAAGCGTGCGTACACCGCTGAGAAACCGCTCCCAAAAACGGTGGTCCAACATATTTAATGTCTTCAACAATGAAAAACTCACTTGAATGGAAAACAATTAAATCAAAGCTAGGGGGGACTTTTTATCTATATAGAATAAAACATCTGTGTTACGTTTCACTTTTGTGCTACTTCTAATTTCAGTGTCTTTTGTTTTTTTCTTCAGCGTTTTATTCCAGTAATTGCATCAATAATTTTAACACCTCTGGACTTATTTTTTTATTTTAGGATTGCTTTCTGTAACTTGAGGTCAGTGCATTTGAACTCTGCACAGATCAAAACGAATCGTCCAAGAGGCATCCCCAGGCAACAAATAAAAAGGCAGCAACAGCAACCTGAATTGTAAAAGGATTTTTGTGAAGTGCCCAAGTTCCCTGATCTGGTGGCTGGCTCCTCACACAGGGAGTGTAATGAGGGAGGGAGGGTGGGTGTGTGTGAGGGGTTGGGGGGTGGCTCACAGCTTTACCTCTGAGTCTTCCTTTCTTCTCTTTTTCTCCCAAATATGGGGTACAGAAAGAGAGAGAGAGAGGAAGGGGGGAACAGGCAAAAATCAAACAGAATTTGCATAATGTCGCCTTTGTCCCCATTTCGGCCGCTTTAACTTTCACATCTAATTAGGCTCTCAGACTGCAGGGGCGAGATAAAGGGGGTCCAGGAAATCCTCCAATAGGGTGCCGGGGCTCCCTCTCCCTCCCAACCCGACACACCGCCCCCCCCCCCGGGAGTGGTTATGACAAATAAGATTAATGTCGCCCCCGTCCCCAGACTCCGACAGATAGGTCCGATAGGTGATTTTCTCAGGAGGGGACCCCGAGTGCACAGAGCGTCCGCTGGACACATGGACTCCCCATGTGGCCTGCGTGTCCCCCCAGGCTCCCACAGAGGACAGGGGCGCTCGGGGGGTCAAAGAGTCAAAGGGGGGCTATGGTGCACCGGGGCCCAGATGAGGATGGGGGGGCATGCTCCTTCCCTGGGTCCATCTATCTGCAAATCCAGGCCTGGGGTAAATGACAGTCCCCCCTGATGAACATGCATCAGTTTCAGAAGCACATTTTTTATAATCATTCCTTACTATATTACAAGATGCTGTTGTGAGAAGAGCAAATTACTGCTCACAGAGGACAGTAAGAATCTGCTACAAAATCAAGACAACTACTGATGATTATTTTACAGGAAATTTAAAAATATGAAATGTAATGCACATATTAAAAGAAATGTGAAAATCTGATATGTAATGCACACATGTTCAAATGTAAGGCATGTATTAAAAGATATATGAAACACTGTAGCTTCACATTTGCATGCATATGGTTGAATATATTGAAAAATTACATAAGCAAAAAACTGAAGTAGGCACATACATGTAGTACAAGTGCATACATGAATGATTAATTTTCATTATTATGCAGCTTTTTTTGTTACTCACACTGTGTTCTTGCCTTTAAACTGTTGCACTGGATTCAACAGATCTAGGTCAGTGAATGCAAGCCATGCGTAGCTTCGCCCATGGGCACTGTAAATCATCTGGCTCTAACAACCTTAATCAATAGACATGAGCACTTCCTCATGAGCGAATCAGAGAGAGAGTTTCCACTCTCCAGATCCCGAGGTGCCATTCTGTAGCGCTTTTCTGGCTCTGGTGCACCAAAGCGTCTCTCCACCTTCTGATGTCCCTCTACCATGTAGTGTGGCACTGCATTGAGCTCTCATTCCAAAGATGCCGGTGTTGCGGTCCCATGGCAGTAATGTCACAGATCAGGGCTGGACCCCCGGCTTGCAGCACTGAGATGAGTAAGGGAACAGGTGTGGACAGAATTCAGAGGTTTCAAAAGGAGATGTAGATGTGAAACACTAACCCAGTCGATCAGGCAAAACTGGTGTTGCAGCCAAGACCAAATACATTATGTATACACATATGCATTAAAAAAGATTCACCATAGAATGATTCACATTGTAACTGTCCAGGCTTTAAAAGTGTCACATTGCATGAAAGCAGCAGATCATTCATACAGTTTAAAAAAGCATGAATAATATGACTGACCAGCTCCTGTCATAAAACACTGCTCTGTGTGAGACCCATGTAAATGCCTAGCTGCGCGTGTGGGGTAAGGTAGAGGGCCAGTATTTGTCTGCATCCAGAACTATTGGTAAACGTCTCCAGCTGACCCAATCGCCCCATGACAAATAACCCAATTAAAACCCACTATAGCTCCACTCAGGGAGCAGAGAGCTACACTATACCCAGCTCAATATCCTGGCCCGGCCTCCCTCGCTGGCGTCTGGCATGAGGGGCGGGCTGGCATGGACACAGGCCAGCCCAAAAGTGCCCTGGCCCCTCGCCGAGGTCAGCCTGCGCAATTTGGGCTTCTTGAGTCGCCCTTGCTGGAAATAAAGGCCTGGGGCAGGCCGCCGGCGGACCATAAGGGCTCATTTGCGGCCACTCTGAGGACCCAAGGAACAATACCCGTAACGTCGTTATCACCGAAGACGAGCAAATATCTCTCTGCCTTCACTCTCTACAGCATCACGCTTAGAAATATGTTTTCCTTTATGATGGGTGACACCTCAATGTTCTGCTCCCTGCAGAAGGGAATGATTTTCACCCACTCTTCTCCTCCCCATCACCCCCACTCTTCTAAAAAGGGTAAAAGTACATTTCTGTACAGGCTATTCTGCACAAATATGTAGCAGTTCAGAAATATTTGTAAGTAAAAGTGTAGCAATGCTCTTCACTATCATTACAATCCTGATGTTCACATTGCTTCTATTCTCAGTCTGCACACATTGGCTGTTTTGAAACCAAATCCATTATGTCCTGCAGTATGAAACACAAACTATCAATGAAATTCACAAATTTAATAACAGAGTGCAACAGATTATGCCCAACCACATTTCAAAGAAACCTTCAAGCTACTCTTGGCAATCAAGCACTGTTAGACAACTTCTCTGATAAGCACTTGGGTTAGTACTCATGTTATAGGATTCAGACATAAGCAAGAGTGACATTCAGGTTAGCTCTCACATCATAAGATTGGAGGCTCGTTTTCAGTCCACTAATGAAAAAAAAAAAACATTTTCATTCTTCTTCTACACAGATATCTAACATTCCTCTGTGAGATAATGATCATCGGGGAAACTATTCTTGGATGTAGCAAGAATGCAGAACTCTGTCTTGTAAAGGCTATCTACTGAATACACTTTGCACTTATCCACATATCCATGGCTTCTATTTTCCAGTGCTATTGCTACTGATGTATAGGTAAATGTATCATATCAGCACTTGGGGTGACAATAGAATGCTGACTCATTATCCAGTTGTTCCTGAATGTCCCTGTTCCTGTGAAATACAGGATGCTGTAGCGTATCTCGTGTCATACGGTCTGACCCTTATTATTCTTGTGGTTACCAGAGAGAGGGGAGCAGTTTCTTATTTTCCAGCATGTCTGAATATTGACTATTGACCTGACTGTCAATAAGGAACAGCAGTGTTTCATATTCTGCAAGGTTAAGGACAGCAGCCGGAGCGATGCGGCATCATTTTGTAAAACCTTGATGTATCACTGGAGTTTCAGCAGCTAGAGTTTTGTAATGAAACAATGTGCAACAATATCTACCCATACAACAAATAAGATATTGAGAATATATTTTAGAAAATACATTTTTAGATCAATCAATATGTTCCAAATATTGCCATTTTGGTGTAATATATTTCTACTTTGCATTAATATATTTTAAAAGTATTTTCTATTTGTTCTTGATTTGAACAACATATTTCTCAGTATAATACAATATATTTCATCTCTGTATGGGTTGCCAATAGGCTATTTGTGTTATGTTATAGAAGTAGGTAAATGGCAGAGGTAATTCAGTTGTCGGACATATGCATGTATGTGTGTGCATGTTTTCTTTGTCTATGCTTAAAAGGCAGTTTAGTGTATACACCTACACCTATACACCTACAGCCTGTAGTAGTTATAGTGTCTATTTACTGAGGGTTGGGCAGTATCTGTAATCAGCTAGCTGATATCTTCAATTTTTCTGGATGTGTAGACAGCTATCATTAAACTGTTTCCCCTTACAATCTTATGCACATATATCAGCCTGTAATGCAAATCATTTGGTGATGGTTGCAGACTTCCTTTGAAATAAAGAAAACATCTCAGGTTAACAGTTTTCTATTTCTGCACTGCATCATGTTAACATACTATTGCATTGAAAACCCATCATATGACATATGTTATATGCTTTGGATGTTCTGCATGAAAATCTTTTGAAAATCCAATGAAGATCTAATCTAATCTAATGAAGATCTTATTTGTTGTTGTTTGTTTTGATTTTTACATGCATGCTGTCTGAGCCCAGTTATGGCTGTATGAATGTATGACGTTAGTTTCCATATAAGACTTTCCATATTACAGCTAAAGTAACAAAGCACACTAATTTATAATATACACTCCTCTCATTTCACCCTCCTTTAGCTGCACTTCCACTTCCCACAGCTAAGCCCCCACCTTCTTTCATCTGCAACAGCCTCCACCCTCACCTCCACACTCCTCTGCTCCATGAAAGCTACTGCACAGTTTTCTACCTTCACCCCCATACTCTCTCCTCTGTCTTAGTCCTTGAGCTTGGCCTCCTCTCTCTCCTCCATCCTAATCCTCCAGCTTGGCCCCCATACTGCCTCCTCCATCCTAGTCCTATACCTTAGCCCTCATACGTCTTCCTCCATCCTAGTTCTCCCGCTCGGCCCCCTCCCTCTCCTCCTCCCTAGCCTACCACAGTCCCTGCTTGCACCCCAGGCTCTCCCCCCTTGTCCTCAGGGCTGGTCTCCACCTGCTCCCAGGCGGTGCTGGAGGAGCAGCAGCTGCAGAGCCTGCCTGTGTGCCCCATGCCTGCCATCACACGGGCGTGCCAGCTGTACCCACGCTTCAAGGTGGGCACCAGCACCATCGTGACGGGCAAGACCCAGGGCAAACTCATTTAATGGGAGCCCTGCGCACGCCATATAAACACAGAAGGCAGCTGATCACATCACATAATGTGAATTCAAATTATATGTAAATGCATCTATATGCAATGTAAATTATATGTAAATCGATTCATTCAAAATTATCTTTTTTTAAAAGTTTCAAATATGTGACTAGTGAGTCTTATCACTGGGGTTTTTTTTGTGGGGAGGGGGGCCGGGGGGTCATGGAATTCCATTCAGTGAGTGCTTGTTTTTGTTTTATCCAATACATTTCTTTTATCATTATTTAACGATTTAATAATATTAGCATCCGTTTCTAGCGCCACATTAAGCGTGTAAACTTAATTACAGTGTTTGTGTGCATGTGCACGTTTTTGCATGCAATACAGGTAAGCACGTGAACATGAGGTGCCTACAGACATCCTTGTCTATGATACATCTGCTGTGGGAACTCTAACTTTAATTGGAAATCCTGGGGCTACTCCTTCAGGAAAAGCCGATTGGGTAGTTACTAGTAAAGAATTCAGATGTCTTGCAAAGACTTTTTACCAACAAAATCTACAAAAACGCAACACATTCGCTCTGCCATTTTAAAAAAGAAATAAAACAATATTGGAAAATGTTTTGTTTCTGGAATGCCAACATGGCTTTAGATATTTGCAATTTAAAGTCAGATGTGAGAATTAAATGCCAATGATGCCTTTTGATTTAAAATATGACAAGACGTTTCTGTGTTGCTGCACATCCCAGACTATTATTATGCAAATGAGGGCAGCGTCTATATTTTCCCTGGTTTTAGCTGAACTCAGCAGTTCCGGAGAACACTGCTGTTTTCAACGAATGAGCTCCCCTTACGTCTTTTTAATAAAAACATCAGGTCACCTCACAGCAAGTCATCAGGCACGGCTGAATATGTTAAGTTCGAAGCAATACATACTTTTACACCAGTTTTTATATTCACGAGGAACATGCCGGAAAGCAAGCAAAACATTGCCCTGGTCCCGAAGAGGAAAGCTACCTTGGACAGCTCTTTTGTTGTTCGTGAAACATGTATTTGATCAGCACAAGTATTTGCTTACTTGATAGATGCTGTCATTGTACAATGATAGTGCCTCCTTTCGACATTTAACATACAAAATTTTGGTATCGTCGTTTTCTACAATTTATAGAAAAGGTAGGCTAATCACTTACATTTTCATTCAATACTTATATTGAGATTTAAAAACAATAGATTGATCAATTAAATAATCGCAATCGCTTTTCATGACGCAACAACTCTTTTAAAGGACCAGTAAAAATGTATGCTCCATGACGGTTTGCCGAGATTATCTCTCACACAACGGCATCCTGCTGTAGAAATGAATATAAAAAATAACATAATGTCACGCAACAGAGGACGGTCTTGCGCCTGGATCTCTCTTAATTGCTGACATATGGCTCCTACAGGAATCATTGAGGAAACGGACCTTCTGGTACCTAACTCTGCTCATTTGCATAGAGCGAACACCATTGGCTGATAGGGCGTGATGTAAAGGGGTGACCTGCAAACTTTAGGCCACGTTCAGCCTTTGGTTTAGTGGTTAGTGATCATATTTAGTGCTGAAACCGCAGCGAGGGAGGGAGGATAATGTAAAAGTGAACCCAGATACACAAGATACGCAGCCAGATACACAAGATTTACAAAAGAAAAATGACTGTTGTTTGTAACGTACGCTGTATTTCAACGCACTGTCTACTGTCAAACTGGAAAAATAATTATTGAGTTATTCTTGTGTGTTCCGATTTAACAGTTACAGCTATTCATTCATCGGCCAATACATAAATTCAACGTCCCTCAACTTACAACTTGCATATTCCTGAGCAAACCCTTCATTACAGTACAAAGCATACCCTTTAAAAAATTTCATTTAAAAATTCATAAAAAAACGAATAGTTCTGACTGCGACCTGACCAAGTAATGCGGATTAATGTACGACGCTGATTAATACAATTAAAATACACGTCGCACTTATCTAAAAAGAATATGGCGGTTCGAGAGTTTCGAGAAAATAAGAGAGGGGAGACGAGTAACAGCGTCAATAAATCATTCCGGTCCAATGTTGTTCCCGGGAGAATTTTTGATGGATTAAATTAAGCACTTCCATTTCCATCTCCCACCTGATCGCAGCCCTATAAATCCCAACAGCTGATCAACAGACTTCAGAAATCCAAGACCTTGAAACGGTGAGGCTGCATTTGAGAGGGAACTACCAGATTTTTAACTGAAGCGGCATTTATTGATATACTCTCATGCTTCTAAAATAAATTGAAAAACGTTAATAAGGAGCTTTAATCGTCCGCTCGGGCATCCAACATAACGAGAATGTTTATATTTTGAACTAACGATCAACTATTTATTTTCACCCGTCTCCTTTTTCAGATACGGCGTGGGGAAGCAGCACGAGGACGCTCGAGCGGATCTTTCACTGCGGGAAGCTGTCCGAAGGCTGTATTACATGCGCGTGGCACAAAAAGGGAGCTATCCAGTGCTGAAGTGGCATTTCTGTCCAGTAAGACGCGGTGTTGCAGGGAATCAGCAGCGGCTAAGCGAAACCAGCGAAGGTTTGCGTTTTTTCCCTGTGCTGGTATTTGAAAGAAGGCACAACGAGGCCATTCCGTTGTGAAACAGTCTGCACCAGCGTTGCATGAAGAGAGGAAGACTTCGTACCTCACGAGTAATCCGTGCAGCATCAAAACATGCCAAGGTCTTTCCTGGTTAAAAAGGTTAAGCTTGATGATTTTTCATCCGCTGATCTCGAAAGCTCGTATGGCAGATCCAGGACCGATCTCAGTCTCCGATTCCACGAAAAGGGTAAATAACCAACGTTTTAACTGTTCTTTGGTGAAATATGTTCAACCTTTTAACTAAAATATTGTGCATGGACGTGTTTTACACATTTTATGTTTGGTGTGATATTGCAACATTGATATGTATAAGTGTTTCCATAGTTCAGTGCAAAATTAGCTTATCTAACCCGTGGTCACATTGTATTCGGGCGAAACGTACATTTTCTTTGTCGAGTCTGCACATTATTGGGGTAGGATCTGTTAAACCTTGGACACATTTGAAAGGATATATTCAGCACAATATGGCAATAGGCAACGATGAGTGTCATTGACGGAGAGCGCACAAGGTTCTCTTTCACCTACAAGTGTGTATGCTCAATTAGAGCACTTACAACTTCGGTGATATGACCCGTATACTGCTACATCGTTCAATTTTGCACACATACAGAGAGAGTGAGAGAGAGACACTGCCTATTGAAGGAAGGCTCGATCATATTTCAAACTATTATTTACGCTCTATATAATGTACGCATCCTACACACTTGCATAACTGGGGTATATGTCCGGAAGTACACTTGTAGTATTTGTAGTACCTATATATTCGTTTCTCGTAGCTGTAAAATAGACAGGGGTTCTCGTTGACCCTTTGTGTAAAAGCTTTGTCAGGGAAGCAAATGCAACTGTTAATGGAAGCGATATTATTCCCCTGCCTTTGTCCCTAAATGGGCTACTGTGCTAATTGAAATGGAGAGGTATTGATTTGTCAGAATCCTGTGCAGAAATTCAGGTGGAATTTAAATCAGCCTCTTGTCTTTTAGTGTAAATAGCTGAAATAATAAGAGTCTCTGAAGTATTGTAGCAAGGAAATCAAGTGGAATGCTGCCAGATATAGGTTGTTGCATCTATTAACCCACGATTCTCACTCGATTCCCCATGTGAATAGCAATAATTGAATCAAGATCTTGTTCTTTTCAACACCAGGGTACATTAGCGACTATATCAGCCCGTCTGTGTACGACGGAGAAAGCGACAATGCCATCAAAGTGCCCTCTCCCGAACCCATCTACCACGGCATACACGGTGACTATGGAGCCCCGGATTCAGATCAACCGGACAGCCCGCAGTCGGAGATATCATCTGGTTACATCAACGGCGACAACGCCGTAAGTGAAGGTTACACGGTGGATGCTTTCTTTATCACAGATGGGAGGTCGAGGAGGAAAGTCATCAACAGCACCAGGACCCTACAGCGTCACACGTGCAACGAGTGCGGCAAAACCTACGCTACGTCTTCCAACCTGAGCCGGCACAAGCAAACGCACCGGAGCATGGACAGCAAGATGGCCAAGAAGTGCCCGACCTGCGGAAAAGTATACGTCTCCATGCCGGCGATGGCCATGCATTTGCTGACCCACGACCTCAAGCACAAGTGTGACATCTGCGGCAAGGCTTTCAGCAGACCTTGGCTGCTGCAGGGCCACATGAGGTCACACACGGGCGAGAAGCCCTTTGGATGTGCACACTGCGGAAAAGCGTTCGCCGATCGCTCCAATCTGCGTGCACATATGCAGACACACTCCGCTTTCAAGCACTACAAATGCAAGAGATGCAACAAGACCTTCGCGCTAAAGTCCTACCTGAACAAGCACTACGAGTCCGCGTGTTTTAAAGGCGCGTTCTCGCCTCTGAGGTCACTGGAAACTTCTTGAGCACTTCCTTGCTCAAGAACATGAAACAAACTTCCTGTTTTCCTCGTTTTCCTTGAAACCTGATGATAGCACACTTTCTCGATTTTCTTCTGCAACGAACTTAGGAAAAAATATGGATTCTTCGCATGTACCTTAACACACTTTTGGTTCTCTGTTTCGTCTCATATGCCCCTATATTCAGACATATACCGCCAAAATAAGTATTTTCTCAAAACTCAGTGAAGACATTTAAAATGTCTGTATATTTCTCACAAAGGTCAAACCTTTTTAAATTACTGGATGATATTTTACTGCTGCCAGTGACCATAAAGGTGTTCAGCAATGAGGTAAACACATTTATTTATTTATTTATTTATTTATTTATTTATTTATTTATTTATTTATTTGTGTATTTATTCCCTTTGTTTAAATTTAAACCGTGTAAAGTCTTTGTTTGCACTTTATAATTTATTGTTGTTTGCAAAGCCTTCGTCATCAATATGCCAAAGCATTTGCCACTTTCTGAACATTGTCGGTTTATTTTTGTTTATTACCCTTTTGAAGTAATTGCATGCAAAAAATGAAATCTATGCCAATATTACGAAGCTTTGGATTTTTTTGCCAAAATCTAGATAGCGTTCGTGGGCAATATTTCTTGGGATTCTCATAAGGAACTATAGAGCAATAATGACTTAATGCATGGTATTTTTTAAAAGTAAAGAAATAGTACCTATAACAGTTTTAAAAAATCAGGTATGGTTTTATCCAGTATTCTTAGTAGTCATACATAAATCCAATATCAGGGAGATGCCAATGTAGTATTAGAGGATAAATTGACTTGGGGTGGGGGGTGGGTTCCTTTTGTATATGGTATGCACTGCCTGCATCTAATTTAACGTAGTTTTAGAACGTAGGCTTGCGGCGCTGAGTGATCAGCACCAAGCAATTCAGAACATTTCTTCAAATCTGCGGAACGCCTACCGAGGCAAAAATAACGGCACGAGCCATTCGACCATTTCACGATCGTACAACTTAAGGGGATCACTTCCATGCAAACCAGACTATTTGCACTGTATTCAGACTCAGCCTGATTGGGAGTAAACGATGCCTTGTTTTAGCCAAGTGGAAGTCCGTCCAGATTTGTCTTTTAAGCACTTCATTATAAACGTTTCCAACTTTAAAAAGTAGCACAAAACCTATAGATTCAGGTAGAAGGATCTTGTATTAGCTTGACCTCTGTTTTTGTACAATGAATAAAAGGAACAAACTGTTTATTGCAAGAAGCCTTGTAAATAGTACTTTGGAATTTAAGATTTTTACAACTGTAAAGAATCAAATGACCTTATTTCTGGAATTTTTTTTCCTTGACAATTTTTGACCAGTATTTGAATGATGTAAGCACAACGACACCTGGCATTTTGTCTCACTTCATAATAAAGAACAAATAAACAAATTATCATTTTGTGATTCATTTGTTACCGCTATAAGGTACAGCAGAACCAATTGCATTGGATCTTTTTTTTTTTTTTTTTTTTTTTTTTGCATTCCAAGGTCCAGTGCTCAAACTTTTAGCATTTGTAGCCCCAACGAGTTTTGTAATAACCCTCTATCAGATGTAGAAAGAAATATGCTGTCTTTAAGACAGTACAGTTGACATCATTATTTATTTATTGGATATCCAGCTATGTAAGGTGTTGTTCTCGGGGGCTTGATGGTTTGAATTTGTGTTACGTGTAAAGATAAAAAACGGTTTCGGTAGTGTCTGTATTGAGGATTTGCGAATATGCCCATGGAATACAGATTCTTACTGGCAATGTGTTTTTGTTCTGCTTGTCACTTTTATCACGCCATTGTGTCGTAGCCTATTTACATTTTATTATCTGATGACCGCGATTCTGATCACATATAGCCATGTCCTGAACACTTACTGATGTACTTTACCACATATTATGGCTTCAAGGTTAGACACGGCAGGAAACAAGCAACCACTAATGCGGAAAGCTGTTGCCTCCACAACTTTATGCTGACAAGGCGAAATTGAACGCTGTGACGCAAAGCACTCAACTGTTGATCTAACAAGCAAAAGAACTGCATTACGGACTGCAACGCTCACCGGGCGCATGCGTGCAAGCGGAGAACGTTTAAGGTTTTGATGAATGTACGCAAGGTTAATCAGATAAGAATATTTCAACTGATTCTTGATATATTATAAAGCAGTACAGTGCATAAATCTGCTTTCTGATGAGACCACTTCACGACTTTACACAGATCTATACCAAGCTGTTTCCCGTTAAATTTTAATACCCGCGTATGTCCTGCATTACAGTTGTACAGCTGCTTATGCATTATTATCATCATCACTATTATTGCTCAGCCCCCTGCTTAATACTCCCAGTTATTCTCCTTTTATCCCAATAGTCATTTAAGATTAAAAGGTTTTATTGCTTGAAAACTTTGACATCCTCTCCAAAGAGCGGAGTAAACAATTGCGAGTCGAGACGAACATTTCGTAAAATGTTCATTGCCGGTCCAGCGCGCCCTGTTTTCACCGTTACCTGATGGACTGTTATATCTCCTTTATTTGCTCATCTGTATTTTTACATTAGTACTTCTTTGCAGACAATAAACTGCTGTAGAGCCGGAGACATCTGGAACAGAAGCCCTCATGTCTGATAGAGCAGGTCACGAGCTCTTTATTACTTAATGGAATGCCCTTAAAATTTAATTGGTTGCTTTGGAGGTTGGTTTCGTGGTTTCAGGTCCATGACTTTAACCTTGAGGGAGACTTCCTCCAAAATAGATTGTGACTAGAGCAAAAGCAGCTTGCTGGCTTCATAGGCATCTCAGGTGGACCATTATGCACAGGACTCTACTTCCTTCAGCATCTTCCCTCTGATTGGCTGAAAGCAACAGGTTCAAATCTGGATAGTTAATCTGGACTTTGTATGTGCTAGCCACACCACACTTCTCCCTTCCAAAGTATGTCTTATTATATGTCATTTATTTTGAAAGCAAACAAACAAATATATGCCTTGTGGTCATCAGCTGTGGTACAAAGGGTGGACATGGAAATCTAATATCAATTTATAGGGCTGCTGAATCAAAGTGTCGTGCTTGGAAAATTTGGGTCAGTATTTTCTCATAATGTCTGTCCCTAGATTGGATCCATGATCCTTACAAGCTTTCTGTCAGTTCTATAACCTAAGAACTTCCAAGATGTCAAGGTGAGAGTTTGAAGGAGACCCTTTGCTTTCCAAAGATCTTGCTGCTTCTGTCACACACAAAATAAGGAGGATTCTGATAACTCTAGAAGTCAAGTATGTGTCAAGTCATGTGGATAACCACTATTTAACCTACTGTACATACTGTCTGTGATGTCCCCTGTGATGTCGGGTCTCAGGGCTCAGGGTATCACTGCACAGGAGATATGAGCAACAAAATGAATGCTCTCCATGAGTTGAACATGCAACAGATTGACCAAGGTTTGCTCATTGCTTGTGATTGTTTGATGTTTTGACAAAATGTGCGGTTGACCTCTCAGGATTCCATTTCCACATAACTGTGCAAAATCTACGTGAACTGACCAATGAAAGAGTGCCCCCTCCCGATGTCATGGCAGTGCACATCTAGGAGATGGCAATGGTGACTCTTTGATTAATTAAGCTGGATGCAATGTAATGATTAGGAGAACTACACTCCCTCCTGCATGGCAGGGTTGTCTCTGGAGTTCCTGCTAACCACGGGACCTCTGCACGCGTCTCGTCACATGTCATTTTCTCAGCGAAAGGGTGTGATTAATGCAATGATTCGGCATGCTTGTGATATCGTGGAAATTAATCCATTAATTCTTGCAAATCAGTTGTCTGCGCTCTGGATGGCTGCGCAGATCCTGGCACTCGGGGGGAATATCAATTGCAATACTGCAGATTGCCAGAGACACGGGACTCCTCTCAGTGTGTGTGTGTGTGCGTGTGTGTGTGTGCGCGTGTGTGTGTGTGTACATGTGGGGGGTAGAATATCACAGTGGTCCATGCCATTTTCCCATCATCTCCTTTCAGCCTCTCACCTTCACCCCTCAGAGTTCAACAGGTTGGGTGGCCACGACTCCCCAGTCTGAAACTGTCCGTAGGCAGATCCCAACCTATCCACAGTCCAGGCAGTGAAATCCCCTGTTTGCCAGAATTCCATTCTCTTCTCTGGATGGCATGTTTGTGCTGGGGGGTGGGGGACGGGTTTGAGGTGTAGCAGCATTAGCAGAGAACATGGCTTCATGGTAGGCAGAAGTACTCTAAAGAGGCATGTACATATTGATCCATTTGACATCCTGTAACAGGACACAGTACACAGTGGAAACGGCCCCCAGGTTTGGTCACCTATGCAGCCACTGTAGCCTAAACCTGACAGGTGAAGGGGCAACACCTTTCCACAGCTGGCCAGCTCTCAGCACTGCTACTACTTTTCAATACAGCCCTGACCGAGCCCATTTTCTGTCACATGGAGGACGCACTAAACGAGTGTAGTCTGTTCAAATTGCAAGGATTTCAAATGGATTTCTAGGACATCTTGTTCAGCAAATGCTGGCAGACATAATGTTAGACAGGAGGTGAATGCAAAAGTTTTTTACTGACAACACACTAACAAGCACACGAGCAGGCCCATCTTACATCAGGCACATTTATCAGATATGGACTGTGTGCGCACTTGAAGGCTGCTAGTCAAACTACAGTATGCCCAATGTGGGAAATGCAAAAACTGTGTCTATTTCGATGCTCTAAACATAAATTTTGAAAACAATTTTCAGTATATTCTCATGCAAGTACTATTTGCTATATTTCAAGAACACTGTTTCTAGACAATAGCTCAAAGTCACCAACCAGAAAGCTTCGTGGCTGCCGGCAACGTGTTTTTTTTCCTTGGTTTCTCGTTTGCTCTATTCAACAGACACGGTAACAAACAACGAAAAGATTTACTCAGCTTTTAGTCATTAAAAAGCTTTACTCATGGGTTATTTTGGAGAGCGCTGCAAGCGTCCTCCAGCAACTGCTGTAGCTAGGCAAATATTTTCACATGCATGAAAAATGTTTCCGTCAGGGTGGGGAGCGCTGACCCAGTTTGGATGACATGCAGCTGAAGCAAGTCGCGAGGCGGCACAGCGTGTGCATTTTTAATAGCAGCCTCTTGCATGCTCGCGCTGAAGAAGACAGTCAAATTCCTGTTGCGCCATTGAACCTGCGATGCTTAATTGTGAGAAGTGAACGGAAATGCTTTCCTTGCGATTTTTTGACGAGCTATTTGCGGTTTCTGAAAGGCGTTTCTCTTAAAACCAGGAGAGCGTAGCAAAACTGGATTGAATGGTTTCATCTCCGTGGCCTGCTCGCTGCATCGCGGCGCCTGTTGCTGCCCCTGTCTGACTACAGTGCGCTTAAAGCGTTTAAACAAAATATTACATAACCACTGACCTCCAGGTCGGTGTCTCCGGCCCCGCAATGACAGGCAAGGGTCTGACTCATCCCAAGGTTTCGAGGACGACTGGTGTGTTTGTTTCAGCCTCTGTCATGTTCACGAGATGGAAATAAAAACATCATGAATATTCAATGAGAGTAAGGAGCGTGGACCTGCTGCAATCGGCTTTGATCTAAATTAGCGCAAACCAGATTGTTAGTCGAAACCACTGGAGCGACAACGCCGGAGAGCCTCTAATGGCTTTTCACAGCCACATTTGCACCCTGTTGTTGCATCAGTGCAGCTCAAGCGTACGCAGACTGGAATTCAACTACGATATATTAGCAAGTGCTTGTCTGCCATATCCTAGCAGGGGAGCTGTATCTGCAGTCCAGCGAAACGCCCGAGAATGCGGCGGAATTCAAAGGTGTGGTTACCGTCAGGTGAGACGCAATGAGTTTAAAACGAACGCGCTTTTCCAGCACTTGGACCACTAATCTGTACGGCTGTGGAGGCTCATTTCACAGTCTAAAAAATGCCTGAATGATGCTCAGAGGTAGCCTTGGCTGTAGAAGAATGACAAATATAAATGTTCGGCAAATATAAATAAGAACATGTAGTTTTAGCCTAATTGTTTCTGAAATCAAACACACACACGCTCGCGCGCACACACACATAGGCCTACCATACATCTAGGTAAAATGAAAACGCTTATAGGCCTACTTTGTGCGTCTCATATGACAGGTCGGGTTTTACTGGAGCAATTAACAGAGGAATCCATACAGTCACAATATCCAGATTAAAGGATGAAGTCTCTAATGATTATCACAGGAGAGTTTCACAGGAAGAAGGAAAGAAGCAATGACAGACAAGTCTTGCATGGGCCCATCTCACTGACTGAAAGTAGGACTGTTGCTTAGTGCCGATATGACAACCTGTAGCCTATGAGTTAGACACTGAGATCATCTGTGTTGCCTGGCAGCTATGTATCCAAACTGCAACAATGCACTTTGAAAACCAGCAGAAGGCTTGCCCCCCCAGAAGACACCAATGGCACAGGTATTATATTATGAAATGAGTACAAAAAAGGTGATAACAGTTCCCAGTTGACTTGTATATCTCAATGTATTTACCCTGCCTCTGTGAGTCTCTGTTGCTTTACCTGATGCCTGCCACGGCCTGCCAAACAGACAGATTCATACTGAAGGACACTTTCCTCTTATTCTGGAAAGAGTTGCCATATTGTTGACATTATATCATCATGGTCCTTGCTTCCTCGTCATGGGATGACCTGTCTAATTACAAAAGCTAGACTGCCTTTCCCCACCCAGAGGTGTGTGTGTGTGTGTGTGTGTGTGTGTGTGTGTGTGTGTGTGTGTGTGTGTGTGTGTGTGTGTGTGTGTGTGTGTGTGTGTGTGTGTGTGTGTGTGTGTGTGTGTGTGTGTGTGTGTGTGTGTGTGACCTACAGGCTAATAACCAATCAGATACCCTACATGAAATACAAGCATGGTGCTTGTGAGGACAAACGTTATCAGTATGATCCTGTCCAGATGGAGCCCCCATTCAGCAGCAGTGATGAACAGATATTTAACTGCATCCTCAGCAGTCAGAGCTGCCTTTCCTGAATAAGACTGATCCCTCATTTGTGAGTCTGCAACAAACTTAGACAGTCATCTTTACTTTCACTGTGTTCATTGATTTATTTATTCAGCAGTTGCTCTAACCTGGAGTAATGTGCTAGGCTAATGTGGCACGATATGTTAAATACATCACAACAGAAACCAAAAAAGCCCAATAACCATCCTTACAGAGCAGCAGACTGACAGCAAGTAAGCACTCTCCTCAGAGTCTTCATTTGCAAAGAGCTGCCAATAGAGACATCAAATTAATGTTTTTACAAGTGCGCACACCTGCAGCTGGTTAAATGCAGCATTTGTGTGGAAAAAATGTTAGGACTCTGTGATTTTGTGGTAATGATGTAGTATTGACAGTTCAGTGCTCTGCTTCTGGTTCACCCTCTTCTTTTCTGATACCTGAGAAACTACTCAATGAAGTATCCTTGCATTTTTGTTTGATTAAAGAGCAATTGCTCTGACAGACTGCACCGTTTGCTTAAAATTAAGCACCCCATTATAAAGATCAACCAAAACCAGTACATACTTTGTGAAATGAACATCAATGTTAATCATTTAAAACGCTGCCCAAAATAAAACTACACAACCCTATTCACTAATACGGAACAGGACCAAAATGTAACAGTAACTGTAAAATACCAGCGGATTCTAATGTCCTATAAAAGCATTCTGCAAGTTTCTATTTTTAAAATAGGGTGAAGCATGTCACATTTGAAACATGCCAAGTGTACCATCTGTTGCTGTCTGCATCACTACAAGCTTCTAAAATTTAACAGTGTAGTCAAAGCCAATGGAATCAGTGTAATTTAAAAAAAAGAAAAACAGATCAGCTGAGTGACTGTACGTGACTGCAAAGAACTGCGTTTCAGATCAGCGCTGTCCTTCAGCGGTATCCTTCACTCACGTTACACAGAATAATTCTGAGGTATCGTGTATCCCGCTTGTAGAGTCATGGTGAGAATGAGCTGAACAATGCAAAAGAGGGCAAAGACTGGCAGCAGACTGAGTACTGACTGAGAGAAGGAAAATGCCTAACTGCTGGTTGATTCGTCTTTATTCGTCTTTTGCCTCGGTGGTTTTCTCTGAGAGCTCCGCTGAGACAAATTGTCCTTTGTTTCCTGTGTGCCTCGGCATTTCAGAGAAGGAGAGGATTCTGGAAGGTGTTTGGAATCGGATTTGGGCACTGCAGGCATCCCCATTCCCCCCCCCAACACACACACACACGCGCGCGCACGCACACACATGCTCGGTGCATTGTGTGGCTATGTATCTCTGGCTGTGTCTCAGAGGGCTTATCCACAGTGGCCTCCTCTGCAGCAGGGGGATTTGGGGCCTACAGTAGCATCCCAGCCTGTTCCACCTGACCAGCCTCGCGTGGCTATGCTGCCAGCATTTACCCGCTGTGTGGAGAGGGGGACAGAGACGGACGTCCCGTGCTACCACTCAGGGGTGGCCAGGGGGAAAGATAAGAGGAACAAGTGGCTGTGAGAACAGGTTCGAGGGAATCTGAGGACACGTTAGCATCTGAGTATACAGACAGTAGACACAATAAACTCTCAGCATAATTATCTTCTATTCTGTGACTCCACCCCCTCAACCCCCCAACCACAAATGCTATTGCAATTAGTCACAATTTTGAAAGGTTACCTATTAATCATAATGCCTTACACATTGTTAAATCCTAGCAAGGGATGCTTGCACATATAGGGAATGCTATCTCACAGAAAGTGCTTAAGAAAGAAGAAAGAAATTATGTCAAGACATGATATTATTTTCATGCATGGCACAGGGGTTAACCTTTTTCTTTTGAGACCACTGGTTTCATGAGCAGTAGATCTTGAATAAGCACGGGTGCACCCATGAATGTTGTTTTACCTGTGAATCCCCCACTGACAGAGACGGACATGCGGAGACATGGTTTGCATCAGGAGCACACATTCTTATTCACTGTTTTGATGAGCAAGCTGACACCCAGCCGTGTCCTGAAATCACTCTGATGCTGCAAGTGTACTGTTGTTTTGCACGTTTTGTTCAGAAAACATCACTCAGCAGGACATCACCTCATCATGATACCAACAACACACAGTACTTATGTCAAAGGTAAAATAACCTTTGACATAAACATAACCTTTGACATAAACATGACAGACAGTATAGTAAACTTATCAGATCATGACAAATGTCTTCAGTTAAAGCATATAATTTAAGCAAAAAACATTAAAAATGTCTAGGATTTTGCTTGTATCTGGCTGGGTTATGAATCTCCATGGCATCCATGACTGTGTATACACTGCTTCTTTGGTTAATAATACAGGACAAATATAAGTGAAAATGATGCATTTTGTGCAAACAGGAGAAAGTTAGCATGGGTGCAATCCAGCAGGTGTAGATGCAGTCAGCAATATACTAAAAAAGCTGCCTCACTGCACAGTGTGCAGGAATCCCATTTCATTAGACGGTCCAGTCCCTGTGTGGCCTCCACTCCACCAAGTCTACCTGCCTCTCTCCTAATTATGGGATTTAAAAAAACTGCATCCTGCAATCAGGGCCATTCAAGCTGTTCAGAGTGGGAATATAAACCTGCCTCGTCAAGTCTCAGCTGCAGATTTTTCTACTGTAGGCTGCTGTGGCAAAGCCAGACTCCTGGGCAGACACAGGCAGAGAGCAAGACAGACAGAATGGAGATGGAGAGGGCTATAGGGAGACTGCTAGAGATAGGGAGGGAAAGAAAGAAAGAGGGAAATGATATAGAGGGATGGGGAGAGATGCAGGGGGAGAGAAAGGGAAAGAGTGAGAAATCCCTTTGTGCTGACAGTCTGGCTCTAGCTCCCTAACCTCAAGCTCCAATGTGTTTGACCCCTTCTCACATCCTATTCGTTAATGATCTCCCCTGGACACACAAAGGTTTGTCAGCATATTATCTGTGTCAGCAAAGCCTGACAAAAGTTGTTTGCTTGCAGTAGTAGTTGTTTTACATGTAGCTATGTCAAAATTCAAACTATAATGCAACTTACATTTGACTATTTTTTATTTCAGGCAAATAAAGCCAGTTTATGTTACATTAGTAGTAACATGTACATTAACAGGGGCTATACTGGTGAAAGTACAGCACTTTCTGCTGCTTTGGACATTTCTTTGTTTAGTCAGAATAGAAAGTACATAAACTGGGCCCAGAACAGTGCCATGGGGCACTCCAACTGAGAGTGTTTCATTGGCAGAGAATGAAAGTCTTATGGTGGGCCCCAAATACTGGAATGAGCTCCCAAGGTCCCAGCGGCCCATCCATCTTCTGGCACAGAGTCAGACCCCACCCATTCAGACTATGTCTTGGCTCCCCAAACTCTGACCCCTCCTCCCCCTAAGATTGCGTTTAACACTTAGTGGTAAAACCAGATGGGAGGTTAACCACTGACAGCAATAGCCTGGTGGCAGCTCACATTTTTGCAGCATTACAACCTTAGTGGAAGACACATTGTGGTGATACAAGCCTGGTAGCTGGCAATCAATGGTAGTAATATATGTTTGTGTGCCTTACATAAGGTCTTATTCCCTTTGTGCCAATGTTTTTTGTGCCACTGTATTTCTAGGATGGCACTAATGATTCAGTATCTCCACTCGTCAAGCCCTATTGAAGGCTGAGTTTATCAGTTTCTCTCCTTGAGAGTGCCTACCAAATGAATAAATGTAATGTAATGTCATACACTCAGGTAGTGACTTCAATTAGCTAAGTAGTTGAATTTATTTCATAACCAGTCACAACCAACATACACTTTGATCTCACCCCCAAACTCCTCTCATTGGTTGTTCTTGATCAAGCAACATTATAGGAGCCAGGTATTAAGCCTTTCATTCCATCTCCCCAGAGCTTTTTTGGGAGAGTTTACACTGTGTATCATTACAATCCCATATTTTCAACATCTTTTGTGAGTCTAGCCTGGTTCACAGAACTGCAATCAACCTTGCTCACATATATACTGGGTCTGGACTGCATCACATTTTTCTAAATTCCCTTTTCTGATTCCTCCATGAATGACATCAGAACCAGTATGGCCACTGATCACAGAGAACGATTTCTTTTCACAGTTATGAATAGGCATGGCCATCAGCTGCAGTTTTGGGTGCTGTCACGTAGATACAGATGGCTGAGTAAATGTTGTAAGAATGCCCCTCCAAGGGACCGTGCTGAGAGAGAGAGAGAGAGAGAGAGACCGATGTAAAAAAGGACAGTCTGGAGCTGTGCGGTTTCACAAGTCAGCACGGCCCTGTTTTCAGCTCCAGCGATTCCCCTGGCCCGAGCCGGAGACCCGGCGATTCCATTTCAGCACTCTCTGCTCCAATCGATCTGCCCAAGTCCCCGACGGGGAAATCAAGCGCATCGTGTTTCTCAGCAGCGATACGCTACACGCTCTTGCACACGCGTGCGCGTACACGTGGGGTGCAAAGATCCACCTCGGCTCGATAAGAACTGAGCTTGCAATCTAAAGGTTGCAGGTTCAGTTATCAGGTGGGGAGCTTACCCTCAGGCAGGGTGCTTAACCCAAACCGCCTCAGTGAATATCCAGCCGTATAAATGCAAATTATGTCACTCTGGATAAGGATAAGGGCACCTCTTGAGTAAATAAATAAGTAAATAATGCAAAATGGCCGATTCTACAGGTCGCCTCTGGTTGGCAGTACTTTCAGCAGTAGATAACACTTTTGTCTCTGCAGGCACAGCCTTCCATTGTACAGTGCAGACGCCCCATCCGAAGTATAATCGTCATGTAAAATCTGCTGGTTTCACCACCGGGAGGAGGTAGCTCTGAGATTCTGACCTTCAATTGAGAGGCAAAAAAGGCCCCAGCAGATATTTCAGGGGATTGGGAAAAGCTGGACTCCGATGACTCACCATTTTTTTTGTCAAAGGCGTCACGTCAGCCTGGCTCTGCCCGAGCGGCCACGGCTCCGGGAGGATGGCGTCACGAGCAGCGGGACCTGGCAGGCGGAGCGGGCGAAATGGCGGCTCCGTGCCACGGGTCGGCATCACTCGGCAGGCGAAAATTCCAGGGCGCGGGCTGACGAAACGTCGCCTCCGAGGACAATTTGTGCCAGGGCCCCGCAACATTTGAACCCAAATGGGATGACACGAGGGGGACTTTCAAAGTCTGACGGAATCAGGACCGGTTCAGCATTCATTCTTACTACTCTATGAGAAGGACACACGCATTCTTACAGTAACACCTGACATGCAAGACATATTTAAAGTCTAATAGAAAATGTCACAAGATCTGCTTGTGTTTGCCTTACCTTTATTGATTGCCAGATGTCTTGCAACACAAAGCACCCCATTCAAAAGAGGAAAACAAAGGTCTGAAAGAAGAATGAGTTAATTCCAAGCACCACTAACACCAAGATGGACCCAAGCATTCCCAATGAAGGAATTCTGAAGTATTCTTAGAAGCCTCTGGAATCCCTCTGCTTTGCGCTTTGAGTTTAGCTTTGATTGGTCATATACAAGTGCCTGTTTTTTGATCCACTTCCACCAATGTATCAAGTATCAAACAGTCACAGGGATCAATGTGAAGATATTGTGTAATTACTTGTAGAAGGCCTAGATGACACTTTTGTGTTGTTCTGAGGTCAAAGCAGTTTGAAATGGAACATGGACTTCTTGTCGTCAGCATCTTGCTCATTCGGGCAGAGGCGTACACAGCATTAGAAGGCGTGACAGCACGATGATGGAAGGACATGTTTTAGATGACCATGATGTCAAAAGGTTACATGAAAGATCATAAGCCCAACTAAAATGTGAGACATTTTCATTAGGCGGCACTGTTGAACTGTGACTGAAATAGTTTTGGCTTCGATCATGGCCAGATCATCAACCTTCAGGCTTTGTTCGTACGTGGTTTGTGTGTCATGTCCATTTTCTCCAGCAGTTTTAACCAAAAGAGGAAAGGATAGTTCTTAGATGGTCCCTACACAATTAACCAAACCCAGGCAAATTGATCCCACCCACATACCACTTCCTTTCTGCATCAGTTGTTCACGGCATCCCTCCTTCACCCCATATCCCCCTTACTTTCCCCTGTTCGTGATGTCCAAAGCAGGGGTCAACAACCTTGTCCCGTAGGCCAGGTGCTATCCCTTCATTGGACAAATATATGTACCCCTGTACCTACATCAGTCACAACCTTTGATTGTGTGGAATTGTACTTTGAAGATATGGAAATCGATTGAATTTATTTATGAAGCATTTTGCCTTTTTAGCCATTATTGTAATGGATTGCTGATGTATGTGGTGTTTCCCCTAAAATTTTGAGAGGTTTCCTGCACATCGTCTACCTCTTAAATAATTCTAATTAGGGGTATATGATCGTAGATACACATGTTCCATATCTGTTTAGATCCATTTGCCATGGTCAGTGTCCAGACTAAATGCTACAGCTGGTTTGACTTCCCCTGTGTGGCCATACAAATTACTGCTCATGAATGACAGTAAATTGATTTTTTTTCTTTTTTTGTAATGGATGTATCATTAGACCAGACTGTCAAGTCTAATCACCCTCGAAAGCGATAACCCAAGAACAACCTCGCATCGCCTCTCAGAGGGATGCCACCGCCCACCCCTGTTTCTTCGAAATTCATTAGTCATTCATAAAATTCAAAGGGATTCAGAGAAATGAGTCCGCGGGGAGCGCCGGCGAGTCGGTGCGAGGTCTGCGTTCCGTCTTCGCCGCTTCGGATCGTCTTGAAATACCTGCACATTGCTCTGCAACCGCTTTGACATTCTCGTGTTTGCTGAAGAGCTTTTCTTGTTAGAACAGCCAGATGAATCTAGCTGCTCAGACTAATTTGCTCTGATTGCAGACAATGGCTTTTTTTTTTTAACTTGATATTTCCACTTGCGCCAGCCTTTCAGCGTACTATAATAATATTAATAGCAGCCATAGAGAAATGTAATGAGCGGGGTCATCCTCCCAAGGAGCAAGCGCAGAGACTGGCACAAAGGAGTTTACAGTTTACACAAATGATTTTCTATTGTTCATGAAATGTTAGAGTGAAAAAAGTCTTGGCTGGTTTACGCATCCATGTGTATAATTTCAGTTGTTTTATCTCATTAATTTGGTCCCGTTAGCTCAAAGATTGTGCCGGAGTGCCTGTTTGATTTCGCAAGAGACGCTTGCATTCCAGAGTGTTGCTCTCTTCTTGGTATTGTTTCCGATTTCCATGGCTTCTTAATTGAATTAGTCATTGTAAACAAGTCATGCATGCGCGTTTCACAGAATACCGAGCAGCTTCTTTTGATCGCAGGCCTCGTCCTGATTAACTCGATCACGCCTCACACTCCTATCCTCAATTTCCCAGTTGCTCACGATATTATATCATTGCCGCTTCTCTGGGATCGTGCCTAGCATCGCAAGACACCGCGCACATTTGAAACAAGATGAGCATAAGATGAAAATTATATAATTATGTTTATTCAGAACAGTTATGCTATTTAAATGTGTTTAGTTGCATTTCTTTATCGTTTGTTCTCTTGTGTATCGAATCATGTAACTTTATTAATTTTCTGTTTTTATTTAGATGTATGCTAGTTATACATTGCATGTAGGCTGCCCTTACATTTAGTATTAACATTCTTTATCGATAGTCCAACATTATTCAAGTTCACATGTATCATAATGCAGTGAATTACAGCCCACCCCATTATATTAGAAAGACAGCCTCGTTTGTTAAAGTACACCAGATTTAGACAGCTCTGTGATTATATTTTATGCATTATGCATTTCTATGTTTTTATACGTTTATGGAGTAAGAATATGTAAATGAATCAAATGATTTGTGCTGAAATGCAAATTTAAATGGTTTGCAGAATAGGTTTTTTTTTTAATTGAGTTAAATTGCATTTTGCAAGTATTTGTTTTTGGAAGAATAACGTCACTGTATGACTTCAAATTGTCAGGTCCTTTTTGAACTTTGAAGAGCATTGCTGTTTTGAGACATGTTTAAAATTTAACAGGAAAAACTCCCAATCATATGAGTTTTATATCATTTACCCTGAAGGTGGCTGTTTTCCCCACACAGTTGGCACTGATGAAAGCTCCTATTCTCTAAGAACAATACAGTGGGTCTGAACAAACCCTGTGTTTTCTGTTTGCTGAAAAATATGCTTATAATGTTTCTTAATTCCTCCACTCTATATGCCCTGGGACACTATCCCAAAAGCAACTTATGTCAAATCAAAATATTGCAGCC
The DNA here is from genome assembly GCA_019176425.1 of Megalops atlanticus. Taxonomy (NCBI): domain Eukaryota; kingdom Metazoa; phylum Chordata; class Actinopteri; order Elopiformes; family Megalopidae; genus Megalops; species Megalops atlanticus. The sequence goes on from CM032895.1 coordinate 24,090,133, forward strand.
AAGTTGGTGGGTGGAATATACTGATAAATGTACTAGAATAAAACTAAATACATACAGTAAGCTTTAAAAAAGCCTTTTAGAGCATAGTGTTTATACAAATTATAGTTCTTTTACCAATGTAAAGTAAAAAGTAAGTGAGATGCTCATACTTTTTGCACAAAATAAATTTGCACATGGATTACACAGTATAAATGTTGCATATATTGAGCCAGCAGATATCCACTGTGCTTTGAGTTAAATATTTTCCTTAAGTTAATTTAGTGCAAATAAGTGAAAATAAGGGGGCGGCCTTGCTTATAATACATCTACACTTTCTGAATATCACTGTGATTAAGAAAGTGAGAGTCATGCTTCTTTGTAATGAGGCTCTGTTGATGTTCTCTGGCTGTGTTGCAGACTTCCCTGTGTGTAATCTCTTTGAGCAATTCAT